>LUCH01000598.1:177161-187424 GCA_013368495.1 Paragonimus heterotremus | reverse complement strand
TAAATCATTACTTGACTTTCGTTTTCCAAAAAGCAATTCATGCGAGTAACCTTAGCTTGTTTTGTGGTATTTACTGTAATTCTCAAGAGCGGTGCTACACCCTGTTTTCAATGAATGCTTTTCAGATCAACAGACGGCCGCTTGACATTGAACAAGCAAAACCGACGGGATCCGGGACCCTTGGGCCTCTGCCTCGAACCCGTGTATCAATCGCTGAAAATCGCTGAATCCGCATCTCAATAACGAGGGTACGTGGCTAGCGGCAATAGAGATTGATTGAAAATGTTGGTGGCGTCTATCCGAAAACCGACTTAGGTTAACGCTTTGTGACGAATGGAAGCGTAGCTAATATCCCCTGAACCTACAGGTAATTTGCATTAAACACAAACAAACCAGGTTCGTTTACTCGCCAAGTCCGTTTATTTGAAACTGTCACTGTTCGCGCTAAGCGCCTACGATTAAAATGAACTACTTGGTGCACAAAGTGTAATAGATATCGCGGCAGTTGACCTCAAAAGGAACCTAGGAAATTGGTTGTCGACCGGTTTATCCTTTTCATATAATCACCAGGTGGCCTCTTGTAGGGGAACAACCGAAGGTATAAACGCCAATAATTAGTTCAAAAAATAAGTCGCTGAATAGCTCACTATGGGCATTCCCGATGTAGAACAGGAGCATCAAGGAGACGAGACGCGCGCACGAAAAGTGTACTGTTAATTAGAATACATTCAAAAAAGTGATATTCATTCTGTACAAGGGAAAGTGGTGTAGACTGTATAAAAATAAAGCGAAATCTGAAAATATGTCCTATACCCTATACGCAAAAAGGGATTTAGCCATAATAAAGAGCCTTTCCCAGCATAGACAGGCTCGCCTTTCAACCGCTCTACGGGGTGTACATAAGACCACTGCTTGATTATGCTAGTCAAGTCTTATACACCGGCTTGAAGAAGGACATATTCGCCATCGAACGTGTCCAGCGAGTAGCTACCAAAATGGTCACTGGCTTACGACCCTTCTGCTATAGATCTCGTCTTGAAATTTTTCATCTTTATCTACTTGAATTTCGAAGACTCCGCCACGACTTAATCTTTACGTTCTTTTTCTTTAGCACATGACTCGTTCAGCAACTCTTTACCCCAATAGTTGATAACTGTCGAAGTGGCCACGACAAGAAGCTCTATAAGCTTTGACCCCGGACCTTCCTTAAGCACCTGTTATTCTCTTACAGGGTTATCGACTACTGGAACGACCTTCCATTAGAGGTTGTTAGCTGCCCTTCTAGGGACCGTTTCAAAGTGTTGCTAGATTCTCACTTACTTAAGAAGTTGTTCGCTTCGTTTTTCCTTCTGTTTTGTTATATTAGTATTTTACTTTGTTCTTGGTATTCTCTGTAACCCCCAAAAGCGGTGCTACATCCTATTTTCAATGACTGCCTTTTAGGTCAACAGAAAACTGCTGACATCGAAACGGACAAACTGACTGGATCCGGGTGACTTGGGCCTCCAACCGGGAACCAGTGAACCACTGAAGATCGCTGAAACTAGTTACACAACATCGCTTCAGCAGTCTTCTTGTGTTTTGTAATGTTAGGAGGCAAATTCACCAAAACAGCGTAGTCAGGACATTGGTGACGGCTGATGAAATCAGTCATGATTGCAAACCAGTCAGGCCCTCGGTGATGGCTAACGAAATCAGACATCAACAAAGCATTGAGGGGCACGTCGGACCAACTAGCAAGAGAGGTGAAAGTGAGTGTGGGTTTTGCGACAGGAGGATACGTGCAAGTGAACGTGTGTGTCGCGCCAGGAGCATACGTGCAAGTGAGCGTGGGTGTCACGCCAGCCCGAGAAACTAACGCCTATGGAATTGGCCTTACTTGACCACTTGGTAACGAAGTGGTCTAAACAAGCAGACAGTGATTCAACACGTAAATTGCCATATTTGACCACTATTTCATGATATATTTACAAGCATTCTATTCATTTGGTCGAACTGGTATTTGGCAATACGGCGTGTTTGTCCGCAAGTAGATTGGGTGAAGCCGCATAGCAGGGACTCCCGTCAAGCAGTCAAGCCGTATTATAACGTTTGGCAAAGGAAAGAAGCGTTATATCATGTACCATCGCGTTTTTGCCATGCCACTTCACTGAAAGCTACTTAGTTACGCCGGTGATTGTTCTTGACGTCTACCGGGAACAACCTCAATTTTTTCCGATCGATGTGGGATTCGCTCCCACGAAGTTTCACTCCAAGTTCGCGAGTTACCCAATGACGATAATTCAGAAGCCAACAAACACCGCAGTACTTCGCATATTGCCACGACCGAGGACAAAGTCTGTACAGCTAGTAAGCGTTCTGCGTGTAACGCATGGAACGAAAAGGTGAAAAATTTCCACACAAGCGGAAACAGGGTATATAATTGTTCTAAACAAACATTCCTCGACAAGAATTGTCAAATTGTACAACCCTACCACAAAAACTAAACCATTCTAAGATATTTAAGATCCATCTGGAAACCCTTTTAGAAAATGTGTATGAAATGTTACAACGAAATCAATGAGGTCCGATGTGTTTAGCCATAGTCATGATTATCATGTTTTGGCGAACGCTTCATTGTTCATTGATAGAAGGCAGGAGTCGCCGACTGTGTGAACCTCTTCACTGAACGTCTCGACGCCGGAGTAAGCAGGGCGTTAACTGTCTTCTATCATCCAGCGCGCCGTCATATGTACATCTAGGAGCCGCTTAAAGACCACATCATTGGGTGTCAGCATCACCTGCGCTGGTAGCGCATTCCAACTATTGACGGCTCGCCGTGACAGTCGAAACACGGCATAGAGTCGCCCCGATCGTTGTTTGAGTATCGTGACTGGATGACCCCGGCATCTGTGCTCGTTTCGGAGGGAAAAGTCTGCTCTGAGCTCCTCACCCATGTCACTTCGCAAAATGCGGAGTATCACAATAAGGTCACTACGGAGCCGCCTGTAACTCTAAGAGTACATGTTCAGATACTCTAGCTACCGATTATAGGAGAGGCCCCTCATCTCAACAACCAGGCGGGTGTCTGCCCTCTGTACTCTTTCAAGTTGAGATACCTCACTTTGTTTACAGAGGAACACCGCGACGTGACCGTACTGTCATCGTCCTCATCATCATAGACAGCAATACATCAGTAGTTCACACTGATGCTTAACTGCCACACAACCACGAAGAAAAAAGAGAGAAAACCCATATGAGAAGAGAGTAAAAAAGAAGAGGGGAATGGACCTAACTACTAAAAATGGCTACGTCTATATTCAAGCATACAACATCAAGGCGCCTACATCGTGCAAACAAACAACCGAGCTGTAAGTGAAAGCAAGGCGTCATGAGTAAGACAGCTTCCTCACGGCTTTCACCGCTCCGCATCATTAAGTGCACTCACTTCACAAACAACTCGACCAAACAACGACAACACTCACGCCACTGACCTAGGTTAGCCGCCATTTCACCTGACGTCACAAGCTACTGACTCTGTGAATCGCGAGGGCCCCAGCCTGAGAGACGAACCCGATGTGCAGTAGCCAACCTCCGTATTGTAGTCTCCGATGAACATGAGATGATAGTTATAGCCGTTCTAGTCGGTGGGTAGTCGCTAACCGTCAATAACCAGTACAAATTTGCTGCCGCGAGCCCGTTTTCAGCAAAACGAGTCGAGATGTCGGAATTCTGGCGGGGAAATCATGTTCTTCGGGGGTTGGTTTAGTCTTGATTTTAGTAGCAAAACCACCTCGATTAAGGGTACTATCTAAAGACCTTGAGATTGTACGCATCGAGATACGGAATTCCCAAAGGCACCTGCTTCCGTTTCCAACCCACTGAACTTATTGAAAATGGCGAAAAGTAGAAGTCAATGTCGCTTGTGTTGCGAAGCTTTGTGTGTCTTGGTGTGATTTATACATATTCATTCTTCTTCATCTTACTCAACCCTTGTTTTTCTTCTCTTTGCAGTTCACATTGTCTTTATCAAATTGAAACATCCAACTGGTACCGGATATCCCGTACCTCCATATGTTAAACAGTAATGTTCGTTCACCGAAAGTATGCCGAAAACTCGACAGTCCTCTAAAAGAGAATAACGGGATGTTTTTAGGCCTCATTTAGAATATTGCATACAAACGTGGTCCACGTTTTTCGTTAGGGATACCCACCTGTTTGATTATGTGCAATATCCCTTCGAGAGGTTTTCTTTGATTACTAAATACTACAACTACGAAAATAGACTAAGATGTTTGAATTAATTCCCTGTGGTGCAAGGAGGACAGAGTGGTGAATATGCGGAAACTCTTGTCCTCGAAAAAAATTAAGGCCGCCACAGTTGTTGAAGTCATGCAAAGCTTGCCAACCTATCCTGTTCCCGGAAGTTCTTTAGGTAGATTAAATGGACGGTGTAAAATGATGTATTTTATCTTTGCCTACCCTCTCACACATTTCCCCTCTGTTGCTTCATTTTTTACTTGTTGTTCTTTCTGTGTACCAATTCATTACTAACTTCTACCCAAAGTAATTTGTATCCATTCCCGGTTTTCCAAATCTAAAAATTGAAAGCGTGAACATGGACTTTGAGACAACATTGGCAGTGTTACTGAGTACTCATCGAGGTCGGCGCACCAGCTGAAGCCCAATTTCTAAACTTTATCACTTGGGTCTCTGGTCTTTCCACAAGGCTGAGGTGAGACACCGTGTCCATTTGCTGTGAGGTCTCGGACTTGACGAGTGCAAACAACTAGACATTCCTGGCTCAATTCGCAAGTTCTGTTAATCGAACTGAACTAAACGTCGAATGTTAAATCCGCGATTAGGATTTTCCATCCTGACAATCCGCATCATCCACAGATGGATATGCTGCAACAGGTCAGCTGCGTTATTCCTCAGCGTATCCGACTCATTAGTCAAATCACTGTGATACGTGAACAACACACTCCCCTCAATCATGTTTTCGATCGCATCCTCACGCCTCACCAGTTGCTGAAGTACCAGTGGTTAGTATCTTGAACGTTAGGGAAACCTTTTGTTGACTTCGTTTCACTTTCAGACTGAAGGGTATGCTAATTGCTTCACGGCCATCTAATGCCAAACCTTGAGTCAAGTTGGGCTTCTAAAAGTTTCTCGCCGACACTTAGGTTTTCAAACGAAGTGTGGAAAGGTTTCTCACCTTGTTTTTTTTGTCCAGCCTTTTATTGGACAGGGTCTCAAAGAACGTCGTGATCTATTTTGAATATAGATGCTTAAAGATGCTCTTGAGTGTCAGGCTTTTAGATTCAATGTTCGAAAACCCACTGGCGCTTGTAAGCTGTCATGACTCGCGGTCGGCTAAATAGGCCACATCAGGTTATAGGTTTCCAATCGCTGGGTTGTGGCCTTTGCGCCTGAAAATTACTGTTTTCACGACTGGTAAAAGCTGACACCTGCACTAACTGCGAGTGGTGCGTTGTTAGAGGCATTGAATCTTTAATTAAATTACGATTGGTACAGCCGAAGCCTGGATGGCGTTCTCTAACCTGTCACGCGATGCTTGAATGACTTCAGGTTTTCATCTGCGGGTTGAGTGTATGGTTGCAGCCGTGCTAAGTTTCTCCATACACTTGAAAATCCAGTCACTCCACGTATATTATGTTCATAGTGTGGCCGTCTCTGACCTCTTATATCTCGCAGCGTGCGGTGAGAACATCGCGTTGGCATTGTCAAGAGCCATCGGTTTATCATCGGCGTAGACAACCTATGTCAGCCACTAATCATTGTAATTTAATTTCAAAGGCTTCGTAGGCATAATACACTAATTACTTATGTCAGCACGTCGCCTGCTGTATAGCGCCGATTCTGTGGGTGCCGGACTTAGTTTCGAGGCGTGACGGTTTTTGGCGTCAAAGTTTGCTTCAGAAGGTACCAGATCCAGAATTTCTGTATTTGCTCAGCAGTGGCGGTGAAGATTTGTTCAGCGTTTTGATAACAATGTTTGGTACTGTTTTGAAAACTACAGAGGCCTCTCTTGATTGGCACTTGCCAACGATTGTCTTCATTTTTATTAGAGGATTATTGTCAACTTCAGCGGTAGTCCAAACTTTCAGATACAGTCAGTAGCTAGTACGAATCATCATAGTGATGGGAAGACTTAAATTCCACGCAACAGCCACAGAGGTATCAATCTCACTTGCGTCCGGTCGAGGTTATTTATTTTCCTTATATTGTGCTATCTCATCAAACCTGGTGAAAGACCAATTCACGAATAACAAGCTAAGTTCTGTTCCGTCGGTGGAATTTCAGTGGTCACATTGTTGCCTCTTGACGGATCGTAATGTATCGACACTCTTATTAGCAGCCAGCGGTCGTGGTATTTTCAGATAAGTGCTGCTTTCAATTTAGTTGCCTATAATGTCTTTTAAAGTTGTCTCTTTGGTAGTATGGTTCAAGTTATTTGGTTAGTTTCCATTTCCGTTTACCGCGAATAACCACAAACCCACTAACTTCATACTACATCAGCTGCCTCACAGTATAAACGGGGTTATCCTGTCTGCTGCACAGAATAGTACAGATGGGCGAAAACATGCTAGCACCGATCCTTCCTTTTGTCATATCCAAGTTAGCCCCCTGGTTCCTCCCTAATCCCACTTCTAGTAGTCATTCTGCAGGTCCCACAAAAAAAGCATGGATAATCATAATAACGCTGTTCTTGTAAGTTCCACTACCTAGACTCGTTTAGGCCTAGAACACAAGTTAATGTAGGTGCTTTCAGTGTTCGCAGTTTGAGGCAGACTGGTCAACGGGCTGCCCTCGCTCAGACGTTGTATATTTAACGCGATAATCTCGCGTTAGACGCCAAACATACCATCATATATATGAGGAAAAAAATGAGGTTGTATTAGGTAAATTACAAAAATATGGAAATAGAAATTACACTGATACAGAATTATTCGCAAAAAGAACACCGTTAACTTCTTTTCTTCACCATATCAGACAGCGTCAGTCAAGGGTTTTGTTGTCCTTCGGACTCCAACCAGGAAGCTTAGAGCGCCATACTGAAGCAGGGTTCAGAGTGTATGCTCTCATCCCCGAACCAAAGTCATGTGCTGGTCACGAGGCTGCCCTTTCCAGCCTAACTTAACATTCTCAAACAAGATGCAGTGTGGCAAGCAATGAGTTGGCGTTCGTAAAATTTGGCCAAGCCAACGAGGCCTCTGAGGTGAGATCCTTATACTCAGGAGTCAACTGATCGAAAGTGGGCGTTTGTTGCAATTCGATGACCAGACTCCAGGAAATTAACCATCATTTCGGACTGACAGGACCTGTACTACACGCCGGATCCTGGCCTGTTCTGTTACCTTGGCGTGGTGGTCAGGCTTGTGCACTGCATCGATCCGGAGAGCTATGCTGACTAGGACTTCAGTCTCTTCAGGTGCATCCTTGTCAGACAGACCAAAGGGGAGTAATCAGGCGAAAAGCGGATGCATTCACTCATTGTATCTCGCACTACCAACCACATAGAAGAGCTTAGTTTATGAGGAACGATCTTACGAGCATGTAGTCGAACTATATTTTTTTAAGTTGCGGTACTACTGTCTTCCGAATTAGGAAGAAAGTGATTGGAAAAGTTACCCCCAGACAATGAGCGTTCCGATCCCCCAAAGGTTGACCATGACCGGCGGCGTGTTATCCAGTACGATCGAAGAACATTCGGTATAACCCGTAAGCCCGATATGGCTTCGAATACACCCACTGCGCACACCAGTGCTCAGAATCAGACATTAATATCTTACTCACTCCGCCTTCGGGCTCAGCAAGCCCCTCACTACTAAATGAATCAGAATCATAAGCCACTGCTTCCGGGTAGGGTCCCTTCCTCAGAACTGTATTCTTTTATGTCGTAGGTCAGACTCGGGGTGGGTTCCCTCATATCAACCCTTTTCTGCGGCATAAACGACCGAGAAATGTCAGAAGTTATCGTTCTCCCGACAGAGACATTCGTCCATTATGACTTTTCTTCTATTTTACCTCCCAAGTTTTCTGCCTCCTCTGTGTCCTCGGGTGTTAATTGTTTTTTTTATAAAGCCAAGACAACTAGTAAACATTGGCTCCTTCAGTGTCCGCCATCTCCTGCAAGCCGGTCAGCAAGCTACCCTAGCAAGTACTCCCTAAAGTCGAGTCCGATGTATACTGCGTGTCGGATATGCGTGTCTAAGATTCTAGCATAGTTATCCATTGAGCTCACCTCTGGATAACTGTCAATCCAAGCGCTTCTCTCTTAGGGTCAAAGCTGCCAAAGCTGAATCTCGTTATCAAGCTGCAGTGGGAATCGTACCGAGTTCCAGAGCAGAGCAATGTTTGCTCGATTGGATCTCACCGTCAGACTCATTATATCGGTTAAAGTCTGTTAACCCAATCCATGAAAGCGCTGTATATCCATTATATCAGCGTACGCTTCAGCTGTGCAGGTGCTACCAAATATGCGTTCTACGACGCTCTTTTTGACCTTCTGAAGTAAACTAAATACTGACATCATACTGGTAGAAGATTTTCACGCCCAACTCAGTCGTCTTTCTTCAGAAGAAAAGCTACTGGACGGTTTGTTTGATGTCTGGACACAACGCACTGACAGTTGCGAAAGACTGTTGCGGTGGTGCGCCTCTCGCTGTCTTTGTATTTTGAACACCGCATTTCAACACAAGAGATCTTATATTACATGAAGACTTCCGTATATTTTCTGACCGTGAACACAACTCAATCATGTATAAGGCAGTTAAAGGTGACGTCACTGTTAAAAATTGTCGTGCATTTCGGAGCAACCACATGGACTCGGACCATGCCGTTGTCTCTACCCATTTTGTTTTATCATTTGCCCGGAGATAATACATTCGTAAATGCAAGACAGTTAACTGGCATTGGAGCGAGGAGAGTTTGAAGGATACTTATCGGGAAGCATTGATAAAAAAAACTGCCCAGTTCGTGTCAGGTGAGATAATCTAACGAACAGTGGGAACAAATCGCAGGAGGTATGAAAGTTTGTCTCTGGTGTTTTCCGAAGGAGGTGTACTGTTCTGACAGAACTGGATTTCTGTGACCTCGATAAACCTTATAAACAAGCGTCGCTCGATTCCACCTGGCTCTGAATATGATGATGACCATCGAGAACTTAAACGCAAGCTGATTAACAGCTTGCGCAAAGATCGTGAACACTACTTGATCGAACAATCGGTAGAGATGTTACAAGCCTTTTTGCCCGAGAGTAGCAGAAAGCTATTTTTTTTGATCCCCAGTTGTACTGACTGCCGAGTCAATGTAAGTAAGACCAGTCGCGCCGACTGGACAGGAGACTGAACATTTTGAAGAACACTTCAACTGGCCTCAACCAGACCATATAGATGATGCGACCCGAATGGTCAATTATTACGTTTCAGACGGCCCTCCGTCGGAAGCGGAAGTGGTCCTGGAACTTTGGCTATTAAGGTTCTTGGACCAGTTCTCTGTCTTCCTCTCTCTTTTTTCTTTTCGAAGATGGTAGGGAGAGTTTGATATCGGAACCAAGAAAACTCCTTCGGGCGGTTTGGGAAATTGAAGAGATACCTCTTAAATAGGGTTTATCAACAGTAATTCTCGCTTCTAAAAAGATGATCAGAAATCTATGTGACAACCACAGAGACATCCGTGTGGTATCTGTTGCGTTGAAACTACTCACTGACCTTATACTATGTCGGCTCAGTAGGCTCAGTGAATGTCATATTCGTGAGGAACAGACAGGATTCCGGTCCGGTCGAGAGTAGGTTGGACACATTTTCACCTTGCGGTGGATGTTGAAGTATCGGCACTCTTATAGGCAACCGACGGTCGTGGTCTTTCCAGACCTAAAAGCTGCTTCCGACTCAATTGCTCGTGACGTCCCCCTGAACCAGCTTCTCCACAAGGGATTTCCGGTGAAATGCGTGAATCTGTCAAGATCACTTTATGCTCACCCCGCAAGCAGGGTGAGGGTTTATGGACAACTGTCTCGGACGTTCGTCACTTCTAGTGATGTTCGTCAAGGGTGTTTGATCTCCCCCCTCCTGTTCAGTTTCGTCATGGACAACATTCTTGAGGATGTGCTTGAGGATTCCAGTGAGCTTGATGTTGAGCTTTTTCTTGGCGTTAGACTGACGGACACGCCATATGCGAATGGCGCTGTCTTACTTGGCCCCTCTGCCGAAGACATGCTAACCATGCTGAATAAGATCATCATCATCATAACAGCCA
>LUCH01000598.1:0-175282 GCA_013368495.1 Paragonimus heterotremus | reverse complement strand
CGATTGTTCGACCAAGTATTGCTCACGGTCTTTGCGTAAACTTTTGGTCAGCTTGCGTTTAAGTTCTCGACGGTCGATGAATGACTGGGATGGTTTGTGTAGAATGCGCTTCGCCCCTTCGAAGTGCAAAGTCTTTCTTCGAGGCTGGAGCATTGCCACTCCTACTTTATCTATTGTATATAATCCGCTCAGAACTGTAAACAGTTTTATATGCCTGGGTAGCATTATCTGGTTAATGTGTAATATTGCTGATGAGATCAGCGAGGATAGCAGAGGCACGAATTGCCTTTGGCAGCCTGTATCATATATGGCGTCTGAAGGACGTTTGGTTGTTGTTGAAAGGCAGGGTGTATGATACTTGTGTACGTCCTGTTTTACTCTATGGTTCTGAACTGTGGCCTGTTCACAACAAATTTCAACAGACTTGCTGTGTTTGGCCGTCGTTATCTCTGCCGTTTAGGCCACACCAAGTGAGCTGATCACGTGAGCAATACGACCGTTCGCCGATGCGTATTCCGGGACATCATTATCAGTGACAGCAATACCTCAGTGGTTCTCACTGGTGCTAGACTGCGATACAACCATGAAAAATGCAAACAATGACGAAGAAAATGTAACCGGAATGGAAGGGAAGGAGCCCAGCTGATAACATTAGCTGCGTCTATTTTCAAACATTCACACCTAAACCTTGCAAACTGTCGGCCGAGCTTTAAGTGAAATTAGAGCGTCATCAACAGAGCAGCTTCTTTACGGCATTCACAGCCCCACGTCAGTACGTGCACTTTCTTCACAGACAATCCGGCCAAACAACGACATCATTCACGTCACTGAGCCCGATTAGCGGCCGTCTTACTTAACATCGTCAGTCACTTCGTGAGTCACGAAGTCCCTGTCCGGGAGACAAACCCAAGCTACAGTGGCCAACCCTCGGAT
This sequence comes from Paragonimus heterotremus, assembly GCA_013368495.1. Lineage (NCBI taxonomy): Eukaryota > Metazoa > Platyhelminthes > Trematoda > Plagiorchiida > Troglotrematidae > Paragonimus > Paragonimus heterotremus. The sequence goes on along the minus strand of LUCH01000598.1, from coordinate 174,349 downwards.
GTACGTTTTCAGTTCTGTACGCCAAATCATTATCCATCCACCTCGCACCTTACACCAGTTGGCCGCTGCCTCGACAAAGAGTGCTTGGTGTGGCACCTGGTATCCTTAGTATCTGGCCTAACCACTTAAACCTGTGTAAACTTAGGGATCGAACAAAAGAACTCGCTTGGCAGTCAGTACAAAACACCCGCTTCCTAACCTCTTCGTTGCTATGTCTTTGGTGTTACTCGATGCGAACGATTGAATACGGACTTCTATGGCCAGACACTTGGAGACGGTTCACGTATTCTTCTTAGCGTAATAAAGCCTTCATTGTCGCCTTATATTCACGACTTTTTAGACCGTAGAGAGATGCCTTTCTATCCTAGCGTAGCAAATGCCGCCCTTGTCTTAGAGATACGCGTTTCTATTCCTTTCCCTACACTTCTGCTACCGCCACCACCGATGCAGCTTTCCAAGCACACATACCGGTCAACAGCCCCCATAACTTCATACGCCAACATCAGATCTGCGTAATCACAGCAGTTGAAGCGCTTTAAGGTGGCAAGCGCATTCCGAAGTGTTTAGTAGGACGTAAAATAGCGTCTAGCATTGTCTTTGTTGCTTGGAGATTGTCCAGCAACAACATTCCGTTGCTAGCATAATCACGATCAGTCAGTCTTACCAGGTAGCAGGTCCAAGTCAGCATCTCGTAAGTTTCACAGACAGTCCTCCATTATTTTGTCTATGACACAATTTTAAGGAATGGTGGAAGTGGACAGCCTTCACGCTACTGCTGCCCAAACTGTCAGATCGCTTGCCGCCTGCCCTAACCTAAACAGAAGTATGCGAATAAAGAACCGACATTCTGTTCATATATTTTGTCAGGGTACCTATACGTTTAAGTGACTCTAGAAGTGTGGGTCGATCCACTAAATCAACTGGATTTGTTGTGAATGAATGTGCTATCTGCCTAGCTGGTAACCTCACTGACAGAGGGTCGCCTTGGACCTGTAGCACAGATTAGGTTGAACAGTCTGCAGGTGTTCCATGAAGCAAAAGCGGTTTGTATTTCTTCAACTTTCTGCATTAGCTTAGCTTGACGATCGATGGTCAGACTGCGCTTCAGCTTCCTACGGATCCCTGCCAAATTTTTTATATGAACAACTGTCAGGAGGAATGTTCCACCTGGTATTCAACAGCTCCAGAGATTTCTTTTGAGATCCAGTGCTTGTTCAATCCACGAACTACCATGTCGTTTGCTACAATACCTGATTCATGTATGACTTGTGAGATTGCGACCCAACAGTTGTTAGGATCTTTGAGGTGAAAACTGCTAAGTATGCTTTCTAGGTTAGTTTGGGATTTATGCTTTACCGACTGCATAACCAATTTCTCAACAGCCAGCCGTTGTTGTCGATGGGGTTGTTGCCTGGCAAAATTGAGAACGAAACGACAACTTGCCAACATGTGCTTCAATAAAAACGACAGTCCTGTTGGGAATAGACACTATCCCAAGAACTCGCCTTATTTGCCAGGAAAAATGGATTCTTCACTTTCGAGAATTTGAATGCTCTCCAGGACTCTCGAAAATTCAAGAATTCGCGCTCGCCTCTGATTAGTCTGTTGGATGGCCTAGGCCAATGCTGCTCAAAACCTATAAATACAGCTGATGCACACCACTGTTTTGCCTTCGGGCTGAGCAGCAAATATAACTCGTTTGAAGGCCGTCTTCTTCCTTACTTGTTGGAGAGGTTGTAAGTTGCGAGAGTTGGGTCCCAATACCTGTGCTCTGATTTTCGTCTAGTTTGCGATATCGTTGCGTTCGTTCGTGATCGCGATACTGCTCGCGGTATGTGCGTTTGTTTTTGTCTCTCTCTGTCAGGGGGGTCGTAGCGCGACAAGATCCGAGTAACTGGCGTCCTTGACACCGATGCCATTACCGTAACTTTCAGTCATTCCTTAGTCACCCTTTCTGTCTGCACGTAGACCTGCTTTTTGTTTTTACTTTGCCTTGCAGCCACTGATTTCCAGTCTGATCTGTCTGGTGCACACTCGTAAACATGTCGAAGGTTGCCGGATCACCACCTCACGTAACTGGAATATCTCCCAACGAAGGCACTCCAGGAACGAAGCTTACAATTCGCGGAGAAAATTTCGGGCAAATAGCCAGCGATCTGACTCATATTTTCATCAATCAAATCGATGTAGGACCTAGTGCTCAATGGTTTTCTTCTCGTCGCATCACGGCCATCACCCCTTTGGGCGAAGGAGAACTGGAGATTGTAGTGGTTACGAACAACGATAAATTCGGCACGGCTTCGGTCAGTTATCACCAGACAGCCAAACGCAATGTTGGTAAGTGTGTTCTTCCTTTTTTGCCCATTTCTTCTGAACAGATTGACTGTGATTGTGTTGAATCCTACTGGCTTAATAGACTCCTGTCAACTAGTCATCCACTGCTCGTAAAAATATTTCCCCCATCGGACGAATGTCATAAGAAGCTATATAATAACGTGAAGACAATTAATTGGATCATACTGACAGTTGTTTGTTATGGTGGCGACATCTGTTTAATATTCTTATATATGTGCCTGAGGCTTCGGCTGTCGGGGATGATGGTCGTGTCAGTAAGTGCTGATATGACTTATGGATGTTTCTTTGTGCATACCCACCCATATTTTTCACCCCAAACTATCTCTTTTTTGTTAGTGGTTCGCGACGCCCTTCTGGGCAATTATTTCATGATCGGGCTCGTTTTTATTTGGGCTGGTCAAGTGATGGTAGTTTGAACAAGATTTGAATCGACATTTTCCGCTTTATGAACCTCTATTCGCTGGACTATGGATCCTGTGGTCAGTTGATTTAAGTACACCTGATTCCACGTCTCTTGCTCTAATTTCGTCAATGTGGAACTTTTCAAAATAGTTCCAAAATACCTGACTTACCCACCCATACGGCAGCCGGATATGTGAACCAATGAGCTATGTTTGTGGGATAACATCTTGTTTTAATTTGCCACTCTATTGGCTGGGCCATTCGAACTGTCGAGCAGTCTGGGCTTTATTATCCCTTATTTTCGTTAAGATAGGAAGTGTTATTTTCAACCTGTTGTGTTGCTACAAGTTTTTGAACCTACGTTGTGAATTTTCGAACGTAGCGGTACTGTGTGCTGAATTTGCATTACCGTTCACTTGTTTCCTGATAATTCACAGTTTATCCTGAGGGGTTTCTCACTATTATTTCCGGGAAATGTGGAACTCGCTTCCACTTTTAATTCATGTTTAACCTAGATTAGACGTAGCGTGCACTTCCCGATTCACGCACTTTCCGGGGCACTCAGTGCATTACGAACCATCTGTAACGACGTCTTTGATGACAGACGTTTTTTTTTAAAGATTGCCCGTGTGACTAGTTGCTCTGAACACGTTTGCCTCCGGCTGTGTACTATGATAGATGAAATAGCATATCTTGCATTGCTTGCACTTCGTAGGTCCTCAAACCTCAGTAACCTATTGGCCAGCGGATGAACGTCGCTATTGCCCAGCCATCTACGAGCACAGTCATGCAGCAGGCGGTCCGGCAAGTGGAAGTTCAGCGCCCGGGATGGCTGGTGGTGAATTGGACCCCTCGACTGGACTTCCCATGTCTGAAATGACTCGTCTCAGTATCCCCTTGTCGGAATCTGCACTACGTGCCATTTATCCAGGTCAGTGGTTCTTCAGTTCGAATAATTTGACCACCACCGATTTACTGTTGACTGCTGAAGTCCTACTCCGTTTGTAATTTTCACGCACACTTTTCGCAGGTGTTCATTGTTGCTGGGACTTACTTTTAACCCAAGTCAGAATGTGACAAGTCACAAGAAACCAGCGACATCGATCGCTCGACACTTGTTGACTTGTCGACCCCAATTAAACCTGGTGAAGACCTTTCGGGTATGTTACGCAACAACAAATCGAAGGCTTCTCCGATTCGCAGACACGATAGCAATTAGCAAATGGAAGCCACCCCTCTGCTTACAGAAAGACTTGTTCGTCAGTACAAGATTGCCGTCGTAACGGATGTGTATGGATGTGTGTGGTTGTTGATTTTGTTGTTTAGCTTCACAGTGTTCATTGAACTTTGGTATATAACCTCACAGACTGTAATATATACTTGACGAGATGCAGCGAAATGTGCTCGAGAGGTACATTGTGTAAAATGCTGTTTCTGATTTCTCTGTTAAAATTTGTTACGGGGGAAAGTTGCTTTACCTTACTTTTAACTGTTCGTTTCTGTCTCAGACATTACTGCGCGTAGTCGTTGGTAACAGGGTTAATATACTAGAGCAGTTTTGCTGTTTCTGATGACAGCCACATCATATTCTCGCTAATCCCTTCATACAACCATAAGTGGAAAAAACCTGGTTCAAAGATGAGAGGGAAAAGAATGGAACTTAATGAATAAAATAGATAGACTTCTATAACTTAGACGACAGACTCTGTGAGTTATGAAAACTTTCTTCTAGAGAATGAAAGCAACCTACATTGCCTAACCCTCTAGTCACTTGGCACATTCCTCTGTACGAAGTTGGTGTTTGCCTAATTTGCATTCTGGACCAATCAACTGCGACATTTTTGCAGTGTTCAGTATAACACTTAGTTATCACCACTATCGACCACACACACAGTACAAGTGAATGAAAGAGTTTCCCTCCGAGTTTTTGCACTTTGAAAATGAATCAATCAAGGCTGTCTTATGTGTGTAAATAAATGTTTTTTTTGGCCTCAGCTTTTTCAAAAAGATTTTAAGTGTACCGAATTTCGTTACTGTTTCACCATACCCGACTATTGGATTTCTTAATTGAAGTGACCATTCCGACTACGCGTCACATGATCACGAGTTCCAGCCACAGTCACCTCCTGTCCAAGTTTGAGCCATCTGATAGTGTCTAACCTGCCTATGGTTTTTACATTTCCCATGGTATAGTCGCCTGTCAGAGCAGAACATTAACTGAGATTCCATTAAAAACACCAATCAAAATCGTAAGGCGTTTTCATTGTATGACTTGTCCAAATGTGATTGTACATTCGAAAACATTCCATATTTCATCTTTATCACTAACTTCACATTCATTATTCCATATCCACGTTTGGGAAACCTCGAGGTAGAATTTGAGACTTTCATAAATGCAGCCCTAGTGTAGGAAATTCCTCACCCCACCGACGACAATAAACAATTGATTTGTACACTCCAGTTGAGTGGACGTTCATTCAGTGGACATGGTGATTACATGAACCATTTAACGGCAACACAGTTAGCAGACTATAAATTTACACTATACTGGAACTGTTTGAGCAGAACTTTACTCAAACATAAGTTTTAACAATTGCTCGGCGCCTCTGTGAACCACACATTCGACGAACACGTCGTAGTGATAAGTTTGTTACAGTCGTTGTAATGGTCAGAAGCAGTACAGTCAGTGAGAAAGATGTGCTTCATTGAAATGGAGTGATACTTGAACGAGCAACGCGATATAAAGTTTGTTTCTAATTGTCAGGCAAATACAGCTGGAGAACTGTAAAACCAACGTAACAGCACAACCCATGACGGATATGAGATGAAAGAAAATATGTATTTTAAGCATTGATTGTAAAAGGTGAACATTGAACTTTTGGTGAAACATAAATGGCATACCAATACCAAGGGCAATCAATAAAACCAAAGCTATGAAAAATTTAGCAGATTTGGAGGTTAATGTGATGATCGACCCACCAGATAAAGGAGTTGATGTAAAAGTGTATACTAATCTTCCAGTTTCATTTTTTACTGATGAGTAGTTTGACGGATTTGATGGTTTAGATGAGACATAATTGTGAAAAATCTGGGCTTCGGCTGGAATCAAACCAACGACACAAACAGCGTGCCCAAACGTGGCAAGCGCTCTACCTGTGAGTTTATCATTCGCTGTTGGTCCTTAGATCAGTCATCACATATAGCTGAAGCCTCTGTTAAGGGTGGGAAGCGAGAAACCACCGGCCTGATTACGCACACAGACCTCGTTGCTAATTGGGTGGTACTGTGTATAGAACAAAAACAAAAGCAAAAGGATTTTTGCCTTGAAGAAGTTCGTGAGGTACTGATGATTTTTGGACTAGTCTGGCTTACTGGAGGTGCTATGGACAGTAATTTCTGATTGGTTTAGGACACTATGGATCCGGTTTTTTCTTGCATAAGTCTAATACTACGTCCCGATGTCCCGGAAGCGCCTTTGTTATCAAGATAACGACATCCTACGACCTTACTGTGTGTAAGGAGACCGACTCACGCAAACAAGTATATCAGTTATGGAATACATTTTTACAGCTCAGTTACTCAGCCCGATTTAAGTATGAAGCATTTATGAAACTTGATTTAACTTAACAGTGGATGGATTCCGAGCGTCAAGTGTTGGTCTCATCGGATTTACTTCGTCCAGAAAGCTAATAAGCTTTGCCGGATATGATGTGCCTCACTTTAAAATGATTGCGATGCAAACTTCAGTGATTGTGTCTTACTGTACTTGACAGTCGCTCCCCCTTTCAGTCTCATTTGTTTAATGTTGTCCTCTTTGGCTGGGTTCCAGACTGTTTGGTGGTTATATGCGAACTTATTTTTGTTTAAGTCTGACTAATATAACATCTGACAGTTATCCCTACGGGCTTTGTTTTGTTTCTTAACTGAAGTCTTCACATTTTTGATAGCTGACACTCATTTCGTTTTTTTGGTGCTCCCGACGTTTAACTGTGTTAAACCTCATCAACTGGTATCGTAGTCTGAATACCACGGCGTTTCAAGTAATTTTCTTGCTGTAAACGTTCCGTGTACCTCAAATCTGATTTCAAAATGGCTCCTTAAATATACCGTCAATTCCTTTTCTCTTTTTCGCATTCTTTCAGTGAATGGTTCCGTTCAACTGACTGATAAGGATTTCGACCCACTCATGTTTTTACTGAAATTCTACAAGGGAAGCAGGTATGTCCGAGGTCACAGTATTCTCGCCTTCTCACTTAACTGTTCATTTCATCTCATGCCTTTATTCTGCACTTCAATTTGTCCCATTCGGTATTTTGTTTGATATTTTTTGTTCTCCACAAGCGAACGTAACCACTTGCTTGTCTGTGCTAATCCAAGTGGTCTTCAATTTGTCTTTTTAATCAATTTGAAAAACATTCTACACGCACCAGAACATTGCAATCTTATTCTACCATTTTATGCTTTGTAATCTGATTACGAATAACTTACGACTCGTTCTCCTGATTTCAGGCTATTCCTAAGTGTCTATCATCTATTCAGAATTACTGTTGATCTGGGTTTGAAGGAGGAACGTGCATTGGTTTGTTGGATCTCATTCAGCTTCCGATCGGATGGTAGCGTCAAAAACTATAAGCGGCGGACGTCTTTATCTGCTTCGTGTTGCGTATAGGCACCACATGACTACGTTACGGATGGAATTAATATCAAGTCTCATCTGGGAGTTATCAAATATAAGTCAGTTCATAAAAACAGTAAACGTCACCTTCGTGGATCATGATCATATCATTCAGGTGGTCCGCTTCAAATAACCTATTCTCCACCCTTCAAAAGCATTGTCTTACCGTTTAAAAGCCACGAGTGGACCTGACCAAAGGTCAACGGTTCAGCACACAGCTTTTTACACTATTACAAGTATTGTGGATTTTCTGTCTCTCTGATAACCTAGACGGTACAATTGAAGACGGTTTCTTGTTTAAGAATGTGTCATAAAGAATGTTGCCGACGGGTAACCACAAGAAGCTCTTTCTGCTAAATAAGAATGACTACTACCTAACACAACCTTTTGTAAGACAGTAGGTAGCAAGAGTTACGGATTGTCTTAACTCTGGTTGAAGTAGAATGCGACAGTCCAGCTATTATTTACACTGTTGAAGAAAACGTGAACTAGAGTCGTTAGCCTTGTTAGACAAGTATGGGTCAGATGTGACGCGCAAATGACGCTCCCTGTCCACCCACCGCAACAAATAGTCAGCTAAGCCTGTTGAACTACGAGAGATACGGGAGGTTGTAGAACATCTTGGTAGAGTGGGTCACTCGACTAATGAAGAACGCTCGTTTCAACTGTACATTATCCGTTTCCTTTCTTGGTTAATGTCACCTCCGCGTACACGGTAGGACACCTAACCATTGGTGATTTGACCGTGTATTTGTTAACTTTTTTGTTCGTTTTTATTTCACCTGTTTCAGCAGTACTATTTTACTGTTTTTGTTACCACTGTCAAGCTTCAACGACCTCACTGTGACGTTCAACAATTTTCGAAAAAGTATGCGTGTCGAGGGTTTGGGTGAGCCGGTTAACGTCATTCGTACCAATCTGGTCCTCATCTTCCGTTGTTTGGATGGAATGGATTGTAAGTCCGACTGTTTACCACCGCCTCTAGCTTCGTTGGATTGTCCCTAATTTGTATTTCTTTTGGGTTTGGCTTCACAACAGGCATACTTCCGTTCTGGTCTCGTTACAGTCTAGGGTTTTGATCCTTCAAAAGCAGTATTGCGGATAGAATGCGGGCTGCAACTTCGGTGGCACGAACAACCTTAAGTTTTCGACACTTTCAAAGAAACGATGACAATTTATTGCAGCTTGGTAATGTGTATATATGACAACAGTATGACCAGAACAGAAATTTGATCATTGTGTTTGCGTGTTTAATCTATGACGGCAGTTTTCTTTGTCTGACCACAGATGCATAGAATGGTTTCGATTTGAGGGTGATGTTCCAACCGTTTAGACGTAATTTGTTTTTTTATGGGACTTTTGGAAGGTTACTCAGCTTGAAATCACATGATCGTATACTACACATACGCTGTGATCATTTAAATATCTACATGCTACTTGCTGGAGCAGATAGGAGTCGGATAAACTGGTGGGTACGTAGACTGTATCACGAAAGTGTTAAATGCCAATCATTTCTCGTGTGGGTGACGGTACACGTTATCGATGTATGGCTGTTGGTAGGACTCATGTTTGTGATCTTGACGTTGCTGCTTAATCCGATACTCTGTTTTTTCCACATCACATCTGCAAACGTTCTCTATCGTGGACTGTTATTGTCCAACCCATAAACAGCTGCGGAATTTATCATGATAACCAAATCACGTTTATGGGTTTAACTTCTGATTATTTCAGATGCTGTTATCCAGATGTTGTGTCCGTTTCCACTATGTGACTCAGTTGATATCACGTTTTTATACTGTAACTACTTAGAGCTTTTCCCATTTTTGGTCACAACACTTCTCAGTTTTATGTAACTTCCGAGATATATTACGATATTGGACTTTTTGTGTACCAACTGTGCAACCAAACCACTCCTATTTCTATTCAGTTAGTGTACATCGAGACATATATGTGGTCCGTAGATGTTTTCTTGGTGATATGTTTTCTGAGACAGATCCATTCTGATGGATTGTCCGAGCGGTTGTTCTGCATTCAAGTCTTAACGGGTTTCTTTCTGGCTCACTGAACCTCGGTCCTTGGCACACCTATTTTTCTAAGTACTTATTTTTTACTCAGTGTCTTTCACTCTATATTCGTGAGCTTTCAGGAGTGAGTTAACGATGTACTTTAACTAATTCGTCCTTCTTTTTGTTAGCTCTGAGGGCCAGGCTTGTGGCCGAAAAGCAGACTGGTTCTGGCGGGCAGTTTCAGTTGCCGTTCGAATCTTCACTCTCTGGTAAGCAGTGCTCACTTATTTGATCACGTTAGCGTTTTCCTTCTCCCTAAACATGTCACGCTTATGTTAGGCCCACACCAAATCATAAGTAATGTATTTGCGTGTGGAAGGCGTCAGTGGATCGCCAAAGTCCCTCGATAGGGAATTTGGATCTCTCACCAACTTGGAGCTGAAACCAAAGTTCAACCTTAATAACATGCGTTATCTTGCGGAGGTCATTTTCGTCTGCACGTTCAGTGATATTGATTGTGAAGAGTGTAGCTCCGCAACTGGTTAATTGTATAGCACATTCGGTAAAACAGTTTGAGCATTAGATGATAAATTCCACTGAGGATCCTTCTTCCAGCCGTTTACTCCCACTATGAATCATTGATCAGTGCACTAGAACGTTCTGTATGCAGTTATGTTAAGTAGAATTAATGAGTTCAACTTTATACTATCGGAACTTTATACATTAGTTCCAACCTTCTGTTTGTTGATGTGGGTAATTACGAGGTAGTTTCGTTGTCCACCTTCTATCGTTAATTCAGCAAGAAAATGTTTTTATTTTTTAAGTAGACAACATTACGGTATTTCATACATGATTATACATTTCACACACACCAGATTCTGTAGTGTACGTGTTATTTATCGTTAGTTCTCTCTTCCTCAGTTCGAAAGTTATTCTTTTTCTGCTTCATATTCTATCGATACTTTCAAAACGTCTCTTATTCTATTATGATCATTCTCTTCTTTGTCAGAATCACGTAACCTTGGTCATAGCCTTTTCGAAGGCATCTTGAAACGAAGAGATCGGACTGATTCCATCCGAAATGCGATAGCGGTGCTTCAAAGATATCAGTTCCTGTTTAACCTACCGCATGCAATACGCATGAATATATCGAAGGTTAGTCATTGCTTCTGTATACGACTCATGAATTTGAGCACTTTTCACTCTTTGGACGGAGGCGAATACTCATGCATATCCACATGCTACCAATATTCCCCACGTCGAGTAGTTTGTCAGTACCTGACGAATATCTATATATAACCTTCACGTTAACTTGCCAAGGCTATGTATGCATATATGTATATACATGATAAAGGGATTTTAATAGGGTTAACTTCATTCGACTTAATCTGACACCCATCCACACACGCGCACGCAGAGCACATCAATAAGTCGGTGGGGTCTCGTCATTCGTTGAAGTGAACTAATACACATATAGCACGACTGCACATCATATTGGCTGAGGCAAATCCATTGAATGTGTTGAGCACGTTACGTATTATGTCAGTCGACTAATTAACGGTTACCTCTCACATATTGTAGTAGCTGTTGATGCTTCAAAAAGTGACGAATTCCGAATTGGCCGAAAAGATTAGTCACAGGAAATGCTTTATGCAGCAATTGATTATGCAATTTTTTCGGACGTCGGAAACGTCGAATTAACCGGAAATCATCATGTATACACACTGGGCGCTTGTTAGTATACAAAGTGTTTTGAAGTCCCCTTTTTATGTGTCAATTTTTATGTTTCGTGGTGTTTTTATGTGATCGACTTGAAACGAAGCATAAAAGCAAGAGGGTTTCCCGTCATTTAAAGATACCGTACACTGTTGCTTAACGTACACCTTAGATCGTTCGATGCATTTCCGAAGTCGCCTGGATATTACGTTCTTATTGGATGCCGGATTCTCTTTTCAGGGAGGGGAGATCAGTTCGTTTACTAACACCGGCTTCGTTGCAGATTCCGCATCAACAGTGTCCTTCGATTTTATCCAATGTACTTCATCGTTCGCCTAGACCAGGACCTCATGAAGCATTCATTCGCGCCGCTGCGCCCTATCCATTGGTTTTGAAATCTTGAAAACATATGCGTTGTGGTATATATCAGACTAAAATCGTTATGCGCGTGCACGGTCGATTTCGTTGTATTCTGTTTGAATAGTCTTACAACGTTCTGGATAGTCTTCTTTGAAGTTCGGGAAGAGTGCCTAGACTTCACTCCATTCCCTGTTGAGACAACTTCTAACAGAGTTGGCGTCAAATTTTGCGTTACATGGGTGGTGGTCTCCGTTTGCCTTGTAAAACAAATGACCCAGCTTCGTTAAAACTAAACAAGTGGCTAAGTCGAAAAATAGAAACATTTGCAACTGTTATGAATGCCTTTTTCATTTGAAACTAATTCTACAGAAGTTGGGCCAACTTAAAGATAGGGAATGATCATGTCGTCACTCATCATGTGCAAACGAAGTATCACACAGCATTTTGAATCCTGAACACAACTTTTGAAAATGACCTTTTACGGCCCCGTGAAGTCTTCAACCGAATAACCTGCTTATCAGGGTGATGGAGTTATTCTTTAGAAATTTGAAACAGTTGGTTCCCTTGATAAATTTGAACATAGCAGTAAGAAGATGGACAGTGGTAGATATATTTCGTATTGCTTCTTTACTACCAAACAACAATAGCCAGAGACATACATATGATACTAGTGAGGTGGGAAATGAAGAAATAAAATAGCAAATGAGGCGGAAAACAACGACGCAAAACTATTAAGTCCATGGGATTCCAAGGCTTACATATAATTGTTTTTATACACACAACGCTGGCTTGAGACGACTAATCGCGACCGCCTCAGCGAAACGCTGATTTGCGTGGCGCATTATAATCCTGAATGTTGATTCGCGATTATTCCGGTGGCCAACGTGTCTGGCGATTGACAAAGCCGGAAGTTTGCGTGATCCCGGGACGAAGGAAGTAGACTGCACAGTCACATCCTGAACCCATTTTGTCGGATATCCTTTCATCCTAGAGTTCAAGCACCTATCGGTTTTGCCGATTCAACGTTCACCGTGGTTACACACAAATTGATAAATACAATGTGAGTTAGCGCCTATAAGTTGCTATCCCTTTACTTAAGGTAACGGTAGCTTACGAGTTCGGTCAAGGACTACGATTTCAGCCGCATTGTACGCTCGCTTAATAAACGCGACAAGACGTTTTGTAGTTCGAAGTGAAAGAGTATCACTTTTGACTGGTAGTTCAATGTAGACCTCTTCCCAACCGTGGAAACCTTGTCTACTACTACACGTTGCTGGCTGTGTCTATTGATAAATCACAGCGGGCATCCATTATCCTGCAACATAGCTGTAGGCGGTGGAAGTTCATCAGCTAAACATTCTGATGAACAGTGCGTCTAGCACGCATAAATAATGTTCTGACTAACGCGCCCTTATTTTTCATTGGTGTAAAGCTTGTGGAGTGAGTGTACTGATCAGTCCAAGTGGGCTTTCGGTACACATTCCTTTTTACTGATCTATCATTCTTGCGACCGATGAGGATGTCTAAAATCGGTAGGCATCCGTTCTTTTCCAGCTTACAGATGACTGTCAGTTTAGTATGATCGTTTACGAAGATTGCGCAAACATGAGGATGTCATCCACATAACGTTTGTACAATGGCAGTGACGAAATGTCTTGAACAGTTCGCTTTCCTACCATCAGCAGGAAATCATCTGCTAGCATCGATCTCAGTGGTCTCCCATCTATTTGTAGATAAGGCTTATTCTGACAACTGAAACTGCTGTTCTCCGTGCACAGTAATAGAGACCGTTTAAGCGTATCTGTGGAAATTTTTATATCAAGACCTTCAGTCTCCATCAGATTGCATGTAAATTTAACTATCTCCTGTAATGGAACATTCTTAAACAGCGATTGAACGTCTGCTTTGTCCGCTAAGTTTACTTTGTTGAGATCGTCAATTAAACCAAACGAGTCTTTAACGGACATTGCGCATAGATAGAATCAGTCTGAGTGGGCCTCTCGGTTTCTGTCCTTTGGGTAAGTCATGTAGTTGAAGTGTTGATGAACCGCTGGGTTTCAGAGATTTAAAAGTGCCTTCAAGGTGTCGAATTATTGCGGCCTTCCACATGGGTCACCTTTTCCACTTTGTCGATACTTTTGAATTTGCTTCTGTCATTCAGTGCGGACAACATTTTTTGAGTATACTCTTCTTTATCCATAACTACGGCATCGGAAGATTTATCTGGCTTCAGTACCACAACGTTCTTAGTTCTCAGGTCTTTTAGAAATTCAAGATGACGATTTGTGAGAGCACATTTATCTCTTGATGGTGTCAGTAAATTCATGGGCAATGTTGGTCAGCCTTGTTTTAAATCGATTATGATTGTCCAAACTAGTAGTATGCAAATGATAACTAGTGAAAAAGATTCTCGAATTAGGCCCTTATTGATATGCGATGTGGCATATTTGAATGAACTTTGTAACCAAATCCTGTTTCCAACTGTAGCACATCAAGTGGTATACAAGATAGGTTCAGAACATACTTACTGTGATCTCGAGGGCATAATTCGTCTTTTGAGTTTTCCAAAGACTTGTGAAGGCGTCCCAGACTCAGTTTCTTTGTTCGATTAACAACCATTTTGCAAAAATTAACAAACATAGTGCGACACAGAAGTGGTAGGTTCTCCACAAAATGTACACGACTTAGTGACAGTTTACGGTTTATGGTCTCACGACCCTCTATACCCTCACTGATGCAAATGGTATTCTCATAACAAGGTAGCCTGCAGCATTCTACGGTATATTCCGGGAGCCTGCGTGGAGTCTTATAAGGATGCGGTTGTGAGCACTCAGTTCGCCACTGCGCTGAGCATAACCGTTTATCACACAAACAGCTGTTTATTCACGGAGTAGGCCAGTTTGCTTTATACCTTCCTTGATATGAAGACAGTTTCTTGATTTGCAGCTGGTTCCAACTACTGCAGTTACTCTGAGACCGAACAATGCACTTCTCAGGCGACTTGAGAAATGACATAAATAAACACTATGACTTAGATCTGTTTTTGCTCGAGCGGCCAGCTGATTGCCGAGTCTCTAGTTGAAGTATTTTATTTGCCTTGTTGTGCTGACGTCTTCTCTCCTTTCCTTCTAGTTAGTCCTCTGTAATTGTATTGAAGCCTTTATCCGCATTATCATTGACCGGTTACTGTCGAATTTCTTTTTTTCTCGACATTCGAAGCGCACGATCACAATATTCTGCCACTGTAGTTGAGCTTCTATAATTGATGTGCTATTTTTGTTTTCTTCAGGGTGATTACAGCCTCGTGTTGAACGATTACCTACGAGCCAAATCACTCTTTGCTAACTCAGACGTTTCGGTTCTACGTCATGGTAAGTCACGCGGCCTATTTGCCAACACTGCTTCGAAGTGTTATACTTCATAGCACTGTTGTAGCATGTCACCTTAACGTGACTCATCCTACTGTTTTTTTAGCGAGTTAAAGAACTTTGTTATATTCTTTCTTAGTAGTTCCTAATCGACCTTATCTTCTACTGTACACAATCACAAGTAGTCCTTGAATTGTCTGCAGTTTTTACCAACCATTTAATTCATTTTCTCGTATATCATCGGAACAATAAATCACTTCGTTAAAGTACGTTGCGAACAGATTCACACGTTGCGGAAATATCTAAGACCTTGGTTCAGAGTTGAATACTCGAGACCTATTGAGTATCCATCGTTTCTGAACAACTTGTGAAGAATCGGCAGTTTGGTTTATCAGTAAAGTTCCACCTATGACACAGAAGCTTCTTCAAACTGGATGAACTAGTTACAAATTTTACAGCATTTCAAGCAAGCTAGGCGTAAACATCTAGACGAAGCAGAGGACAACGTGTCACGAGTTAATAATGAATTTGTATAACTAATTACAACAACTCGGGGACGACTGAACAGCGAGACAGAAGTGTAATCGATATGGTCGGCCAGGGAGATTGATCGACGAGTCAATTACTTTTGAGGGCAGTTGTTAAGGGGAAGTCATAATATTTATGTGTTAAGATTGTCGTTTCGTCCCGCCCTCAATACAGTCCAGTTCGGTAGATCCAAGACCGGTTGGCATATGCCATGGAGCTTGTCCGCGTCCGTTCTACTTACGGCCCAGTTAACATTCGCAGTTTAGCTGGCCTCTGTAACTGAACCTTTCCGTGTAGTTTTAAACCTTGACATTGTCCGTATCAATTTCATCGACTGTGTCTAACATTGGACTAGCGATTGCGGAATCCCTGATCATAGCCTGGTACTCCAATTGATTTCGGGTTGCTTTTCCAATGTTCCTTTGTTGTCCATTCGCTATAATTCTTAGATCTCGTGCCGTTTATCCGATACACATTTGTGAGCCCCTTTTACATTGTACTCTGTACACACATTTACCAGTTAATGGGGTTATTAAAGAATCCCGTATGCAGAGTGCTTTATGTGTTGCAGAGGTACGAAAACGAGGAGATAATTGTTAAGTGGTCCTCTGCGAAATTAAAATCCAGGACTAGTCTGAAACGTAGCTATGTTCATGATGAACGCTCAGATTTGTTAATCAACTCGCTCGCCTGTCTTCATTAGCCGATAGCTTGTTGGATTTCATTGGTGACGTGCCATTTGTTTTGTGTCCGTAGTGTTGATCCAATGATGTTGCTTGGTTTGTTCGTCGTTTCTTGCGTGACGAATAATTGCATAGTGCTATTCGTTATGTTTGATCGCACCAGCCTGTGCACACCGTTACTTGATCGCCATCTCGTATGTTGATTACTGATAATTACTATTACTGGCTTCGGTGATTGGCCTGTGATGGCATCTGTTCGAAACAATAATCATCAGCATCAGCTACCATCACACTAATATTTATTGTCATCGACCTATATGAATGGATTAAAAACACAGACAGCTCAGCCAACCGGCGAGAATTAGCAGGAACTCTCATTATCATTTTGCATTCCCCTGTAACCCGGTCGCGCGGCAAGCAGCCGTTGTAACGGTTGCAAGTGCACTTATTTTCACGACACTACTCCAAAGTGTTTTAGTAGTTCGATATTTTATTTAATTGATAGTAACTTGGTCTCGAGGTACGTCATTGTACCCGATTCAGACGTAAGATGAGCGTGTACCAAATTAGCTTGTTTTCGGTGGTACATAATCACACTTACTACAACACACTTATATGGGCTAAAGACGTGCGAAGGTACCTGTGTTAGTCAATCGTTAGATTTGTCATAGATGTCAGAAGAATCGGGTTTTTCAAGTCTGATTACGTAACAGCTACCAAACCAGTTGTAAAAAACAAGATTGGCTGTCAAGATGGCGGTTATGGCTACACAGCTTGTTCATTCCGGATATGGACTCAAGGCTGTGGGAGATTTAGCGTTTTGGCGAAACAATTTTGAGTGCATGGTAAGGACGTGAGTAAGCGAACGGCGATGACTTCTGTGATTGCTAACAAGCTTTCTTTAACCAGCTCTGAATGTACTCTGCGGACTCTGTAGGTTAGGTAAAATGAGTCTGTATAATTTATCTGTCAATCCCACGGTTAGCCATATGGAATAGTTCTCCCGAATGAGTTTAGTTAACCTCAGATAACCTATGTAGGTTGTTCCACAGGGACGAAGGAAATGGTACACATAGCAAGAAGTAACATGAACAGACAATACATCATTAAACTGAGAACACATAATCTGTATGAACTTAAAGTTGACGCTTAATTTTTGGCTGGAAAGTAGGTCTTGCTTTTGAATGGATTAGATTGGATGAACTCACCTATACGAAGGCAATCAGTGATTGACGCAAGGCTTTCACCAATATTTGTCGACGGCCCGTGTAAACTAGCATATTAGCGCAGTGATCATCCCGGATGACACGCTGGCACAACGTCGAATTTCGTTTTAACAATCACCGGAGTAAAACAAGTTATTTAAGTGCGTCTTGCATTAAAACAAGAGAGCCACAAACGAAGCAGAACCGACCAATAGGCTTGGGCGCCAATTGTATTTCTTCATTTTACTAATATATCTTGTCTATAAAGTAATCGACAGAAACTCATTAGAACCAGGGTTTGTCTCTTGCCACAAGTTCTGCTTTTGCTTTTCTTTTGGAGGGTAGCAAGTTTTCGACACTGTTAAGTGCTACGCTAAGTCTGTGGTTTATATTTTCAGAAGCATCGTCGCTGTTAAAACACAGTGGAATATAGACACTTTTAGTCCACTGTGTGGTTCGTTTGTTTTTATGGTACTTAATATATACCTGTTGATTAACTTTTCTGGACGTTCGTTTTCTGTTAGTACGCTAACTATGAATTGTCTTCTCCTTTTTACAAAATAAATCAATCAGGCTTCACTGCCTTTTGTAGAAAACGACTTGATAATGTAAGCTGTTAGGTTCCTGATTTGAGCTCGCCTCTACAGCTCGTCAATTAAAATTAAGGCTACGTTAAGTTATTGACGTACGATATTTATAGTGGCAACTAAGTACTCATGTTGACCGGTTGGCGACTGTTTGAAGATCTGTTATCAAAGATACTCATTTGTTCAGACCTAATTAGCAATTCAGCGTGATCAGTTGGCGCCTGTTTAGGCCACACGACCATTCGCATCAGTAACTGTACATATTCGGATGTATCCCGATGTCATCTACTGTGACGTTTTTGTGTCATCTTCCATGTATACCCCTTATTCTCATCTTGTTTTTTTATTTTAAAAAAATCGTTGTATCACTTTTTCCATTTTGGAGACAAATGTTCTGTACAAAAAAATGGACATCTCATTCGTCGAAATTAAAAAAGTGATCGTTCTTGTTAACGTTGGCAATCACTTGGCTCTCCTAACAATAATACGTGTTCGCAGTTTTAGACATACTGTTTACAAGCTTAGTAACTGAAGTGTGCATAGTCTGCTACTGCGAGGCGGCTGGAAAAGTTTTCTGAAATCTCTGAAACCCGCTCACTTACTGGAGAATGCGATCACACATCCACTCGGCGTGGTCATAACCGGCATACGTAGTGTGCGTGATGGGACTTGCCGGGAACGGTAGCAATTAACATTTGAGTCAGGCTGCTTTTCCCCTGGCCTTCAAAAACGTTCCATTCTGAGGGTTCTACCGCGTTTCGCGCGCATCAGGAACGGTAGCTGCAAGTCTTGTATGATACATTTTTTAGATATCAGTGACTAATTGCGCGAGGGTATCTAGTTTTCTTCTCTTGTTCCGTGCTACCAGAGTAAACTTTCGGCTGCTGATAGTATGTTGAAGGAAGTACTTAGTAGATTTGATCTTCAACACTATCGAGCTCTATCTGAACTACGCTACACAGAGTTATACCTGACTTCTTGTACGGTGGATGTGAGACTACCTTTTTAACGTGCATAATGAACTAATACGCTTTCAGACAATAGGAGATGAGCAACTTCGTGTGGATGTAAACTATGCTGTTAGTTGACGGTGGCTCGAATTTTACATTTTAGCTGCTATATGGTGTGTAATACATATCTTTGTTTGAAGTATACAGAATCCACAGACAGTTACGTCTTACAGTTAACAATTGCCTTTCACAACCGTATAGCCTAACGGTTATTGTAGTGAGAAGGGAAACGTAGTATTTTTGCTGCAAGAGGTCCATTTTAGCAGTCAACAATTCACTGTCATTTCGTAAAGCAAATTTGCAGTGAGTACCTGTATTGTGGCTTATCGGCACATGTTTCGTTTATCCAAATGCTTATCCTTAACTCAAGTTCGCTTGCTTCAAATGACCCCTGATCCATCG
The DNA here is from genome assembly GCA_013368495.1 of Paragonimus heterotremus. Lineage (NCBI taxonomy): Eukaryota > Metazoa > Platyhelminthes > Trematoda > Plagiorchiida > Troglotrematidae > Paragonimus > Paragonimus heterotremus. The sequence continues at coordinate 155,052 of LUCH01000598.1, read as the reverse complement.
AAAAACTCGTGCAGTTTCAACTGAAAATTTGTTGTTTATCATTTTGGCCGTTATCTTTTGACGCGCGTAACGATTCTCAAACGATAAATTTTTTCTATGTTGTTTCTTTTATGCTCGTTTTTGTTCTTTTAGTTTACGGTGACGTGGAAAAGGTAATGGACAGCTTTCGCACGTTATTATACAATCAGTTATGCACCATGCCCATTGAGTTTGAAGAGGCAAAACGCAAAATCGGGTGAGTCGCGTGTCTTTTGTAGCTGTCGCCCTTTCTTCTGTGTTACGTGTTGCCTGACTGTCAATTTTGCGCGGATATGTATTTCAGCTATCTGATCCAGCTCGAAGTACCGTATCAACCGGCTTGGGTGTGTCTTACACGATTCAAAGAATGGCTAGTTGAACAAGTCCACGCCTATCAGCAAGCCTACCGACGAACGATCGGAATTCAACCTAATCCAGGTCCCACAGTCACTTCTTCACAGTCAGACACTGGACGGAATGTCAAGGACTCCGGAACAATGGACTGGCTGGATGAAAGTTGGTTACGAGTCATATATTATCTGTGCATATACCTTTATCTACCGTATGTTTCACCTAGTACGGTCCGAAAAAGCAACCAAACACGCACGCGTATCATTTGTGACAGGTACATACGACTGGAATGCGGCGCAAACGGGTCACCAGCGTAGCACACCACCGATTCAGATGACGTGCTTTGGGTGGTAATTTGATCACGCGCTCTGTACCTGTTAACTAAGGGCTGCCTTATTGGTGGGTGCCACATTCCTGCTCTCCAGTTGTCCCTTCAAACGGGTTATTTGAATTACAAACGTGATTTTGATGCCCTATTTGTGTAACCTTCAATCGCGTCGATGAGCAGTTGTATACTCGTAGTTGGTGGACTACATGTCTATATTATGTAGTCTTATCTGTATGCTGCTTATTTTCTGCGATTGTATCGGTGAACCTCTACTTCTGTTGGAAGAAATACCGCCACACAGTTTCTGTCTGTCTTGATTCCACCAATTAGCTTACTGTTTAAGTGACTTATTGACGATCATGGGACGCCTGCTGTTGCGTTTCATTATGTCCATATTGGAATCTGATCAATCGTCTCTTTTACTTGATTGCAGCATTAATGACAGTACTAATGCTTGTTCGCCTCGTTCGCTTCAACCCATCGTTTTGTTGGCTCACCCATACTGAGCTCCGCAAATCCATACCTTGTCGCACTTGACATAACCACTCTTTACATACTTATAAACCGATTTGTATGTCAACTACTTCAACAGTTAACGTTTGACAGACGTTGTATCCACGGTTAATCGATGTCATTTGTATATAAAAAGTCGGAGAAAATTGACGCCTTTAGCCCTCCCATCTTAGTTACTACCTGTCAATCTAGACCTGTGTTTGGTTTAGTCATATGAACTTGCTTCCGTCTTCCGTTCTGTTCCCTTCTTTCTTCTTTACTGTTGCTGACTACAATATTTGACGGCAGTTCATGATGTCCACTTGTGACTTTTTTATCTGCGCAACTTGACACAATGTTACTGTTCGTTGTCGCAACGCGCGTCCATTGTTTAACAATGTATGCGTGTTGCTACAGTTTGGGACATTCATCGATCGACCTGCGAAATTTGCGTTTATCATTATCATTACGTCTCAAACAGTATTAGGCCGTAGATCTAACATTGTCTGCCACATGAACACGCGTTCATTGTGGCTTTGTCTGTTTGATGGGATCGGTACGGTTTAGTCGTTGTGTCAGTCGATTGACTAACCATTGTCGTTAATTATCGTCACTTCGTGTGGGCATGGTTTACCTCAGGTTACGGACGCAAGGACACGACATCATAATTACATTTTCTTTTGACGTTACTGATTCGTGAACCCACATTATCATGGTCATCGAGAGCAGTATGTCAGTAATTAATATTTTTGCTTAACTGTCATGCGGCATGACAAGAAAAACAAACCTCGGTATAGAAGTGAGAGGGAAACCAAAGATGATATCTCTTATGGCACCTTCATATTGTTTAGGCAAGAACATACAGTATTAATGTACCTAAACTTTGCAAGAAAATAAACGTTTTAAATGCGGAAGTAAGACGATATTTACAATGCGTCTTCCTTGCTCCAATTCAGTAACACAACTGCAGTATTCATCTCACTGAGTCCAACTAGTTGTCATCTCCTTTGGCGTTACCAGCCGCGAGCTCTGTGACTCCCGAGATTCTGAGCTCAGAAGGTAAACGTGACCTCCAAAAACTGACCTACTGTTAACCATCTGTATTGTTTTATACCGAGTCCTCATTTGCAAACCATTCGTTGGAGTACCGGAGTGACTAGAGTTGGCCTCCTTAGAACCTGTCCGGATCACCAAAGTCTATGGATCCTTCAGAACTAAAGCATACTTGCTTGATGGTGACTATCGGTTATTCGTCTCTTAACCCTATCGTTACTCTATCACAAACCTACGCCCGTTTATCTCCTATGGAATAAAACTTGTGGAATGGATATTTCAGTTGGCGACCCACCTGTCTCGAACTAGAATTCTCAAATGCCCAGTGCATTGAGCATTATGTAAGATTGTTTTTTTAAAAATATTGCTACCGTATTGAATTAACTAGTGAAAAGTCAGAATTTACCCACTCCCGTAACAACACTTCACTTTCCAAAGGTACACAACGTACCATTCAAGCAACAGCCGTATCATTCAAACTGTCCCACATGGTTTGAATGTTGTGTGTGATAGCGACTCCATAACGTCTATCTACATTACATAACCCACCTCACCCCACCACTTCGACATCTTGGCACGCAATGGATTGAGGGATTTTACGGCTATTCCCATTGGCCGTTATTTTTTTCACTTTTTGTGTCTTGTATAATGAATGTTGGAATTAGGCTTTACATCTTCACAGTTTCTGTTATGTCTGTCTGAGTTGTGGTTGTACGGCGTTTGTCAGAAACCACCTGTTGGTTAATAGTGTACATGATAAGCATGTTATCTGCTTCTGTTCTTTTGATTGTCTCAGGTTGGGTTGACTCTCTATTCAATCTTTAACGTGTCCATGTTTATTAACAAGGGAATGATATTTAACGTAGTAAATTTGAACCACACAGTGATAACGGGTAGGTATAGTGTACTGAACAGACGTGAGAGGAATTGCTTGTTTAATGTTGTAGTTAACACTGGAATAAAAAAACTGAATGTGCACAAGAAATGAACCACGTAGGTGGCACAAAAAACAGTCTAAATTTAAACAACTATTTATGTTCAGTGGTGGAGTTGAGAATGTATAAATTCGTTTAAAATATGTGAACCACGGAGTTATTACAAATCAGGTATAATCTTATGTGGATGTATATCGCATGATTTCAAACAGCGTCAGTAACTTACAGCTGCAGATCTAACTTGGCCAGTGGACTTAGCATTCAGTGCAGTGTTCATCATCATCGTTATCATCACAATAGCCTTGAGCCTGTCCAAAAGATATTCTGGTTCGGTCCGCCACTCATCTCAACAGTGACGTGAAATATCTTGGAAGAAGAGAACGTTACTGAACCTTTTTTTTTGAAAAGCATCTAAATAATAATTGTAATAATAATAATAATAATAAAATACTAGGCGGAAAGGCAGAAATGGTGTGAACGCGGGTACGTCATTGACTGGGGCGCACCACAATCCGAGTAGCGTTTTTAACCATCGCTGTGAATAATCACGAGGACCCCAACCAGGTAGGCGATACTTACTCACTTTGCTCAATAGAGCAGTCAGGGTCTTCATACTTCGTGACCACGTTGTTACTTGAACATCTCGCGGCTTTACTCAATTGCTGGTGTTCTCACTATATGATGCCCAGTATGGTGTATGCTCGGCTGGCATGCGGATCACGTGACCAAACGATCACAGACTATACAACGTGATTAGTTGATTAATTGATCGCAGAGATTACACGTTTATATTTTCGTTCGTATATTTTACATTCTTGCACGAATTTTTCTGATGTCTATGTCACACATCATGCTACTGACAAAAGTGTAGAAAATGGATCCATCCCAGAGAATACTTATTTTCTACATAATTTTCAAATGGGTCAGCTGTACAGAATATCTTATTGGTGTTGTCTCGGCAAGTTCCATATCTTACGACTCAATCCTTGTCTTCCACTATCCGCCATTTAAATCTAGAGAACGTGTTAATGTGAGTGCCCTTATTGTTTGCACTCCAAACCAGATAGGTCAACAGACCATAGCTGCTCAGGAGCCGGATCAATTGACATTCGTTGTCTGCTGTGTTTTAGTGGCCAGGATCTATTGCTGTAGGCAACGTATCGAACTAATGGTTTCTTTATGGCCTATTGATAACTAAATAAACATTTTACGTAACTCCGAGGTCACCGTTACCTTCTAGACTTTAAGCATGGTCCTCATGCAGCAGTCGCTGAAATTCGTGACCTGAATTATTTTCAGTACTTGGTTCTGTATCGTTTGCCCAACAGTCTCTCCTGGTGCCAGCACTAGACACAAAACCTCCTCAAGTTCTCTACTGGGGGTTATGAACATATGAGGGTCAGCTTATTGGCGCCAAATCGTCGATTGTATCCAGGCTTATGATGTATGTTTCACTATGTTGATGTCACGGGGGACGTAGACACTAAGGGACAAATGACAGTGTTTAATTCAAGACTAGGATGTTTGAATTATATTTTCAGTCAACCGACTTCTAGTATAGCGTCATATGTACCACGAGATGAGAGACTACGCTTTCCTCAACTACAAAGTTACATTAGACGTCGTGAATCGATGTGCACCTCTTGAATAATCTAAATGCAGATATGTGTACTGAACAAACATTTTAACCCTTTCTTGGCGCTCTGTTTTCACGCTTCAGTCCAGTTTAGATTTTACAGGGAACTGTTTAGCACATTGACATTCATTTTCATCATTTTTGCTTAGTTTTCTCGCGGACGAAATGATGTGGGTTTTTTTTTACAGCACTCATGGAAGGTCTGATGGATGACTGACTGATCGTGATTATGTTAACGATAGTGTTGAAAAAAATTCCAGCAACTCGGACAGCACTCGATATAATCTCTCGCTTCACCACATATTTTTGACTACGCTTTCCGACTTCAAAGTGTAGTTCCTCTGCAAAACTGCAGTCATTACACAGTCTGTCGAGTACCGAAGTTATGGAAGTCGTTGACACCGGTTCGTGCACCCAGGAACCTGTACAGGTGGGCTGAACATTTTGAAGAACAGTTCAGCTGGCCTCAACCAAATCATGAGGACGACGGGACCCGATCGGTCAGTTACTGCATTCCTGATGGTCCTCCGTCGGAAGCAGAAGTGGTCCTGGAGCTCAAGTTATTGAAGCGTAATAAGGCTCCTGGTCCAGACCTCCTCCCTCCTTCTCTTTTCAAGGATGGTGGGGAGAGGTTGATATCGGAACTGACAATACTCCTTCAGACGATCTGGGAGACTGAAGAGGTGCCTCGTGCTTGGTGCCTATCAACAGTGATTCCCGTCTTCAAAAAGGGGGCCCGAAGTCTATGTGACAACCACAGAGGCATCAGTTTGGTTTCAATTGCGTCCAAGTTACTCACTGGTCTCATTTTACGTCGGCTCACTAAGCCCAGAGAAAGCCAGATACGTGAGGAACAGGCAGGATTTCGATCCGGTCGAGGGTGTGTTGATCATATTTTTACCTTGCGACGGATCTTGGAACATCGGCACTGTTACAGACAGCCGACAGTCGTGGTCTTTTTGGACCTAAAGGCTGCTTTCGATTCAGTTGCTCGTAACGTTCTCTGGAGCTGTCTCCTTCGCAAGGGAGTACCAGAGAAATACGTGAATCTATTGAGATCACTGTATGCTCACTCTGCAAGCAGGGTGAGAGTTTATGGACAACTGTCTCGGGCGTTCGTCACTTCTTGTGGTGTTCGTCAGGGGTGTCCGATTTCCCCCTTCCTGTTCAATTTTGTAATGGACGACATTCTGGAGGGTGCACTTCGCGAATCCAGTGGGCTTGGAGTTGAGCTTCTTCCTGGCGCTAGATTGACCGATCTGGAGTATGCGGACGACATTGTTTTACTTAGCCCCTCTGCCGAAGACATGCAGACCATGCTGGACAGGTTGAGCGACCGAGCTGGTTTGTATGGAATACGCTTTGCACCTTCAAAGTGCAAAGTGTTGCTTCAAGACTGGGGCATTTCCACTCCTACTTTCTTTATTGCAGGTAGTTCGCTTGAGACTGTGAACAGTTTCACATACTTGGGTAGCACCATCTCGTCAGCCTGTAATATTGCTGATGAGATATCAGCGAGGATTGCGAAGGCACGAGTTGCCTTTGCCAAACTGCGTCATCTGTGGCGTCGGAAAGACGTCCGGTTGTCGCTGAAAGGAAGGGTATATAATGCTTGTGTGCGCTCCATTCTGCTTTATGGTTCGGAAACGTGGCCTGTTCACAAAGAAGATATCAACAGACTTGCTGTGTTTGACCATCGTTGTCTCCGTCAATTGGCCCATATTAAGTGGACTGATCGCGTGAGCAATGTGGTCGTTCGCCGGCGCGTATTCCGGAATGCTCGGGATGCGCGATCTATTGGTCAACTAATCACGGTACACAGCTTGCGTTGGCTGGGTCACGTACTCCGTATGTCATCTGATCGTTTACCGTACCGGGCATTATATGCTGAGACCATCAACAGTTGGGTAAAACCGTTTGGTGGTCAGGCAACAACGTGGTCACAAAATATGAAGACCTTGACTGCTCCATTGAGCAAAGTGGGTAGGTGTCGCCTGCCTGGATGGGGTCCTCGTGATCACTCAAACCGCTGGTTAGAGACGCTATCCGAGATGGCGATGTGTCGCAGTCAATGGCGTACCTGTATTCATACCATTTCTAGTTCTTCCGCTTAGTCTTCCTTTTAGTAACGTTTTCTTCTAGGATATTCCACGTCACTGTTGAGGTGAGCGGCGGCCCGAGCCACAGTACCATTTGGTCAGGCTCATGGCTGTTATGATGATGATGATGATGATGAGCGATGTATAGAGTAAATTAACCATAGAACTACTTCTTTAAGGTTAGAGTGGTCTTCGCTAATCTAGTTCATTTCTGGCTCTAGAGAGTTCTGCAGCTTGAAGATACACTTGAAAATGATATAACTTTAAGGCTGCGTAACGTGAAGTTGCATGTCACGCCACTGTTCGCTTGAGTTGGCTTGCTCGATCCTGCGAGCATACTGCAGAATTATTGTCATATTTCGGCACTGCGGCCTTCCGAATAAAAGGAAGGCGGTTAGAAAAGATGATTTTAAACAGTAGAGTACTTCGATCGTCTAAGGGTTGGTCGTGATTACCGACCTATTACCCGGAACGGCTGAAACACCTCCGGTATAATTCAAGTGTGATGTTCGTTCGATTACATCCACCACGCGCCGAAGTGGTCTGAATCAGATAGCAATGTCCTATTCACCGCGCCTTCGGGCCAAACAAACCTCTCACTGCCAAGTGAGTTAGATTGTTAAGTCACTGGCCCCGGGTGGAGTCTCCCAAATGAATCCTACTTCCTGTTGTCTTGCAGGTCAGATGTTTGAGTCGTGGACTTGGAGTGTGATCCTTCATGTTATCCTTTTCCTGATTGGGAAACGTCAGAAGTTTTCATTACCCTGATAGACCAACTATCTCATCTTCATTGTTTTACTCTTCTATCTCTGAGTTTCCTCTTTTCAAACCAAGACAACTGGTATACGTTGCCACTTAATGTCCACATTCTCTGACACACGTCAGCATGCTGCTATAGCGAGCACTTTCTAGAATCAAGAGCTGGATGTGTGCTGTCTCCGTAATGCGCTTTTTTTATTCTAGTGTCATGATTAATCTGAATTCGCCCTTGGATAATGCTGTGGTTACACAATTCTTTCTCATTGTTTCTGGTGATGATGAATCTCTATTTATTTGTCATATTTGCGTGTGTTCTGGAAGACTACAGTTCATATGTTGTCAAGGCTGTCCTCTGAGATACTCTCTGATTTTCTGCGACAAACTAAACGCTCGAACATCACTAAGGTTGTTAGCGATGTGAACTTGTTCCTGTTACCCCAAAGAAGAAATGATGGTATATTTAGTGTCCAAGCGCGGCGTACCGACAATGGCGTTTGGCTGCTACAATTGTATGCTTATTACTGACTCTGTATATTGAGTTATACTTCTCAACACAAACAATGGCAATACATCACATGGAAGCTACCTTGTACTCTTCATCTGTGGACGTAAATTGCTTGTATTACTCTCGGTTATCGGTAGCGCCGCTCTTTTAAGACTTGTTCATTTTGACGTGATTACCTTGGTTAAGACCGTGTTATTGTTCGTGTCCACTTTGTTTCATCGTTCGCTTAAGGACCATCTGCTCATGGACATGAAATATCCTATTAGAGATTGAATGACGAGGGTGTACGAAGCGTCTGTCAAACAGCACTGACGGCTAAACTGCCCATATGACATCAGCGGAGTGATAGGAATTAGCACTGGGCAGAAATTCCAACAACTGTGTGAACCTATTACAAAGGGTTTTATTCTGAACCAGCTTCTCTGACGCAGCAGAAATGGATTTGATAGGACTTCTGATCAGACGTCGACTGATTCCCTCTGACTCCGAATACGACAATGACTGTCGTGAGCTAAAACGCAAACTTACGGGCTGTGTGCGTGAGGTCGTGAGGTTTACTTAACCGAACGAGCCAAAGATGGAAAAGACATTTTCATCAGAGAATAGCCGAGTATCGTTTTCCTGACTTGTGATTGCACCGACCGGGTGTTAGTGAGACTATATGTGAAAAAGATGTTTCAAATTAACAGCTTATCTTGACGACTTTTGTTGAACATTTCAATCGTCCCGAGTCACCTCGTTAGGCTGCTGGGATGTTCCCGACGATCCTCCGTTGGAAATGTAAATGACTCTGGAGCTTGTATCACTCAAACTCATTAAAGCTGCAGCTGAGGACCTTCTTTCCCCAGATGAGAGGTTGTCTGAACTGACCACATTACCTCACTGCATATTACAGCTGTAAGCGGTGCCTCATGACTGGTGCTCATCACTAATCATTCGCATTTACATGTGACAACCACAGGGTTATTATCTATCTCTATGTAGGATGCTGACAGGTGTTATAATGGTCTGACTTCTCGACCATAAAGAGACGACATAAGAGAAGAGCGGACAGCTTTTCCACATGGTGGATGGTGTATCAAACACCTTGTGATAGACTCCGGACCACCTGTAATTTTTGACAACCAGCGGTCATGGTATTTTTCGACGTGAAGACCGCTTTTGACTCTGTTGCCCTAACATGCTCTGAGTCTTTCTGCGTTGCAGACAACACAACAAAATATGTCGATTTTTCGAGGTCGTCATAAGTCCATTCTGAGTACGGAGTGCGCATTTATTTGAAGCTATCTCGGGTGGTCTCCAATTCAAGTGACGTTTGACAGGTGTCTAGTTTTCCATTTCTTGTTTAGCTACATGGCGAACGATATGTTGAAAAGAGGCATCGGAGGTTTTGAAGATCTCGCGGTCTCTGCGAGGCAGTAAGCTGACCGACAAAGTGTGTGCGGATGTTATTACCTCACTCATTTTTTCCACAGACAGCACACAGACCTTTTGAGTAATAGTGTGCTCCCTATGTCGATGAAGCGTCTGCCGCACAGCGTGGTTACTGATAGTCGGAAGAAACCGTGGGGAGACCAAGCGACAATGTGATCGTGAGCTACGAAGGCTTTGATCGCCACATTGAGTGGGGTAAATGTGTATCGCCTGCCAGGTTAGGGGCTTTACAGCCACGGTTGCTTAGAAGCTTCTCGGGTTTGGCAGTGTATCGCAATCAATGGTAAGGTTTTATCCCCAAGGTTGTTGACCCTTCTTTTTTTCCTTCCCGGAGCTCCGACATTTTTTAAATCTTTACTATTCTGTATACATTTATTCCTGCCACTCTGTTATCCCGTCGATCCTTTGAAGGACTAACGGCAACCGATGCCATAATACACTCGGGTATGACTCAAAGCTGAAAAGGATGATGACAGTGACTGACTTTAACCGTCTTCATATATTCGACGTCTGCGTCTATTCACACACGTTGAGTGACATCAGTGGTGTGGGGTAGGGGTGCGTATATTTAATATTAAAAGTCTAACTAGTTCGGTCGCTCAGTCTTCTAAGATATGGAGTCTTAGGTGGTCGGGCGATACTCTGAGGATGTCGGGTAATCCTTTGCCATATCGGACACCCTGCCACCTTTGCAGCCGATCATTGTGAAGGTTGATGAATACAATCGCTGGCTCGGTTTAGAAAAGTGAGAACGGCTGTCAGTAAGTTAATCGTTGTTTGTCGGACTCGTCTCCTGGACTGGAATCCTCTTGACTCATAGAGTCTATGACTGAAGACGATATGATTAAGTGAAAGTTTGTGCTTATTGGAAATTCTCTCCGAGTTAACTGGTGAAGTGTGCTGGTGAAAGCTGATTTATTGTCACTGTCATTTAAATCTTTTTATCTAAAGCGTGATTACATTGCTATTGAAGGTTTAAGTTTGGACACGGGATTTTTGTATAGTAAGTCTCATTCCTTTCTTCGTTTTTTTCTGATTTTATCAGGACGTGTTCTTTTTATTCTGGTTCTAGAGCAGTTAACTACTACTCTCAACCGCTGATGTGCTTCTCTTGGCGTAATTGATGATGGTATTTGCTGCAGAATGATGAATGCTTTAAAGATTTAGAAGATGTATAAAATACTCAGGTCACACTCTTATAAAACGACAGGTGCGTAATGTTTCCGGCAAGGAAACGTTGGTGTTGAATGTACTCTGTAAAACCTTGACGCAGAACATAGAAAGATTTGTCTCTGCTCATCCTTCAGTTAGTCATATACATTACTAAGGCGATTGGTTAGTCGTTTCGGACGAAACTGATCCTTACGGTGTTGATGATAGTGTTGTTTACTCTAGGATAGCATGTTATTTGTTGGTCCGACGGGCTGATAACTATTCATTAGACAAAAATTGAAATAGAGGTATACTGTTGAGTCGTGGAAACGCTCGATTGTTTTCGTGTACAGATTACTTTTGAAAAATAAAAACAACTTCTCTACACATTTAGACGAGATTCTTCACAAAAACACAACCGTGGGCACCATATCATTTGAGGCATCCTATTCAACAAGATATAGCATCAGGAGTGGCATTTGTGGTAGATCTTTATCTAGTTGTGACTCATCACTGTGTCCCTGTGCTACTGCTTATTTGTTTATCTTTCTGCGAGTTCGATTTCATCGGATATTTTCTCTTTTTCATCGACAATTGCATCACAGTCGTCGCCTCTGATCTTCCTCCCTTGGTGTATCTGGTCAAATCCATCTGTCAGCTGTTGGTTCACCATGTTACCCAGTTTTGGCGACTCGGAGCGTCCTACAGCTCGGGTCAATTAAGTATGCCGGATCGTGTGGTGCAGTTGAGCAATGCGGTAAGCTGGATGACTCTTGGATTGTATCCTACTGGCTTTCTGTTTAGTAGTTGAGATTTTCGTTACACTGCCTTTCGTTTGGTACGACACTCATTGTTTTTGTGGTCTCTTCATAATTTATTCAAGCACCGTTTCTTTTTAACACGTGAGATGTTGCTCTTCTTACGCCCTTCAAGAAGCACATCAGACTTCAGTTTGGTATATTCATCTTAACTCAGATACAATATTGGTTGTGCGCTGAACGAGTCGTGAACTCGCTCATCTATGCCTCAGTGGTGCATACTACCCATCAGTGTCCCATGCTTTGCGGATTAAACTGTGACATTGCACTTAAAACTGATTTTATGGCACCCATTTCTCGTTATGAACTTCAACAGAGTAGATGAAAAAAATTTGCATCATACGATTTATGCTGGAGCAGAATTCACTGTTCACCAGCTAAGTGTACCAAATTCTAAGTCATAACAAGCCTAAAAAATCCAGTTCAGTTGCTATCATGGCAGCACGGACATCATTGTCAGTTCCTTTTGTATGTACTTGGCACGGTGACAGTATCTCTTTGCCGTTGCGTCGGGATTTCGTAGCAAACGTTGATTTCGATTTCAGCACAAAACACGAAAAGTCTTCGTTGGGTCGATCACACACTATCTTCAGGTGATACTTCACGACCGATGGCTACTTCTTTCTGGATGTCCACTGTCCCGTTATCTTGTGATTGTGCGACCGTTTATTAGATCCGTTTTGATGCGGACTGGACGACTACGGTCCTATGACATATTTACTTAAATCTCTAAGGAACTGATCATCTTCAAGATCATGGATCAGATAGTTTTCTTGCTAAGTTACTCAGTTTGGCCGTTTTTGCGGCAACGTAACGGTCATTTTATTTGACATAAGGTGGATTGTCCATTTGTATTCATCTCTGGATTTTGTACCGTTTGTTAGCCTATTTCCTCTAAATGACTTTTAGTCAGGCTATTTGTACTGGTTTTAGATCCGTATAACTTCTCTGCATGTACCTGCTCAACGTAGTTTGTCGGAGCACATTGCAACGAATACGACTCTGTAGAAGCTCAGTACTTACGGATAATTTCGAAACTCTACACACGAGCATAACATAACCATCGGGCTGTCAGACAGCACTGCTTGGGAGATGTCTGTGTATACGTGTGGAACGATTATGGATTTATCGGCAGTAGTGATAGAATAACTACGATCTGACCAAAATAAATGTGATTTGGACACATACACGATTCGAAAGTCTCTGTGGGAGGCCGTAATCATGCAAGCTAATCAGAATACGATAGTTTGACTATCAAGTAATCAAGCTAATACAAGACAATGTTAAAAGGATTTTGTCCGCTGGAGGTTGTGGTCTGGTTTGAGGACCTCGACGGTAGACACTATCGTAACCTCTTCTCATAGTCAGTTATCGGTGTTATACTTACAAGTAGCAGTTGCCATAATTTTTGAAACGACCTTTTATGATTCATCGTATGACAGCATATTTCTTTTGAGTTGTTTTGTGGCTTCCCGCGCTTCTGTAGTGATAGAACTGTTGCAGGGTGGTTTGACTTTTCTGTGTTCGATCGAGCGTCGGTCTTAAATGATTCAATATTTCTGTAGCATTTATATTCGTTAACCGCTGAGTAAGCGGCGCCTCTGTTGCGAAAGTTCGACCACACTTGATCATAGTTTCCACATCTATATGAACGTTTCAGTCTGCCCCATTCGAAAGGGAACACCGGGCTCAAGGTTTATTCTTGTTAGGTCTCCATGTGTAGTGTATATCTTTACTACGACAGAGTCCACATTCTCATAAGACAACGACACTTATCACTCTGTCGTTCACTTTGTTTTACGCACTACCGAGTAGTCACATTTAGAAGGCCAACCACATTCTCTTACGAAAATTAGGGGGCAGACCACTCCATTTTTTACGCGTCGACCTATTGACCGACTGTTGTCATTTAATGACAACATTTACGCATATTGGTTTCTTCTACGGTTTTACTACTACCCTTGCTCCCACTGAGTGTTGTCGTTCAATATTTTGAAGTATCTGTACTGGAATGTGTTCTTTGTTTGGTCTGCCTATTTGCATGATAGCATTAGACTGGCAGCGCACTGGCTCAACGAGTGTTTACATTAGATGCAACTAGTGAGTTCTGCCACATGATACTACCGGTTTATGTGATGTGAACACATACGTGCTATTTCTAACACAGCACGTTTGCCGCTTCATGTCTTTTTCGTGTTATATGTGTATAATAATATTATCTAAACGCGTATATTCTTCACGCCGTAACTATTGGGGCACCGTGTTCAGTGAATTACCTTAGTAACCAGTCTACGATGGTTATAGTATCCGGTATAGTATCCGATGTCATGGGTAGTCCCAGTGTCGTAAGTTATTTGCAAATTCTTAGATCGCAGTCACGTCAGAATTGGCCGTGACGAAACTGTAAAGACAACCACGGAAGTTTTCACTCAGAGTAAGGCAGTGACGTATGCGGTAGAGCTCCATTACAACGAGCGTTGTCATAGTGTATTTCTAGTCCCGAAGCGCTCCCTTATAGAGTGAATCGTTATGCTGATTATAATGATCGCCTTTGTAATGAAAGTTTTGTTATAACAAACAGCTGAACTTCAGCTCAACCAACCTCTGGTTGTTAACCCAATCTAGCTAATACAGACACATCGGATGAGTCGTGCGCTTGTATCTACCTTGTTTCTGAGCCACACTACTTCAGCGTACATCAAACGAGTCAACAATAGAACACGAAGAATTAGACATCCAACAACGTTCTCAATCCGGGCAACTTCACTCTAGCCGCGTAGTTGAATGCTGATGCGAGTCTTACTACACGAACGGTCCCGGGGAATGTGGACATTATTAAAAGAGGTAGTTCAGATGTCAAAACGCCTAAACCTGACGTAAATGTTTCCTCTCCTAGACTATTCCACGTCAGTGCTACGGTGAGCGACAGCCCAAACCGGCAATACCCTCTGATTGGACACACGACCGTTATGAATTAGTGATTGGGAGACGAACCCGATCTACATTGACTAACCCCTTCGTGAACGATTTCATTTATCTACGCCAAGTCATCATCTGTTCACCTCGCATCTTACGCCAGTCGGCCGCAGCGTCGGCAAACAGTGCTCGGCGCGGCAAACGACTAGCTTGCATCCTTAGTACATGACGTAACCACCTAAGTCTGTGCAGGTGTAAGGATTGAACAAAAGAACTCGTTTGACCATCAGTGCCAAGCACCCGCTTCCTAACCTCATCGTTGCTTATTCGTTGGTACCACCCGATACGAGCGATTGAACGCAGACATCGATGGTTAAATACCTGAAGAGGGTTCACGTCCTTTACCCTGAGCGGCCAGGTTTCACTGTCGTAAAGTAATACAGCCCTCACTGTTATCTGATATACGCAACCCTTACGTTTCACAGAAATACCTCTCTGTCGCCAAAGGTGTCTCAGATTAGCGAACACCGCCCTGGCCTTGGAAATACGCGCCTCTATTTCATTCCCCACACCTCCGCCGCCGCCTGATTATTCATGGTTGTGTGTGGGCTGAGATACTGTCAGTGTGCCCAGACCTAGACAGGAGAACGATTAGAGTTCTCAACCAAAGCATTTGGCTAAAAAACCTATGTCGCAAGGCAGCCGGTGGGTGGCAGTGTACCAGAACTGGTATATTTTCCGGAAAAAGATGCCAACCTTCTTCCAACCCTCAACCTGGAGGACCATGAGACTGATTCGTCAGACCACTACCTACTGGCCTGCCTGTGGTTTGACCCAATAGGTCATTGAGACGCGCAAGCCGTCACACCACGTCAAGGTCCAGTCTCGTTGTGATTGAAACGTTGATAATTATGCAGAAGAGTTATCTCCTATAACTGTGTCAGATATGTCTATGTCAGCGCTACACCGCTTCTTCTCGGTACATGACCTTAACCTCTTTTTACACCTTATGAAACAGAAACAGAGCTCCCTATGTCGTATGTTTGACGACAAACAACTATCATTGGCTAATGAATTTATTTTTGTAATGAAGTATATGTTCTGCTGTGCAGCACTCAACAAGAGCAATAACAATATGTACGTCTGGCTGAAATGATAGCGTAGAGCAACAGTGATATGGTAAATATCAATATATTCGTTTTGAGGAAACAACCACTTCTTTCGTCGTACTGGTCCTCTTTTGTGTTCCCCCCGTTTCGTTTGAAGACTACGGTACGTCGATTAAGCATGCTTCTGACGAGCGATTTACAGGATTTATGGTAGTCGGTTCGCAGTTTAAAACAACCTGTAATTAGGAAGTAACATTGTAGGCTTATATTTTTTAATTTTATTGAGCAGTAGTTTCCAGATGCCGTTAAGCATGATCAGGATCCGGACTGTATGCAGACCACTCTAAAAGATGGCCTTCATGGCGCATTGGGCGTTGTCGTCCAGTGTGACGTATCGAACTGTTTTTGCCGAAATGTGCTTGTGACGAGGTGAAGTGACAATAGCACGCTCTACGATATGTCATTTTTGGTTACTGAGCTTGGATTGTTGCCTAAGATTGTTGGCTGCTCTGAACCATTTGCCGATCGGTTGGCGATCTTTGCCGTGAGGATAATTCCGGATGCTTCTAGGTCGTTTGTACCGCGGAGGGGGACTTGGCGACCTTATCTTGAGCCTGTCGCTCACATGGCTATAATGGGTTATCCTAGTCCGGGGAGATAAGGAATGAGACGTCGATGTCTGATTCTAATTACTGTTGAGCGCGGTAACAGGTACGACAAGCTTCTGATAAGTTCTGTAAGTTTTTCGACTGTACTGATTAATACTGCTGCGGTTACAGTCAACCTTTGACCGATCACACTGCTCTTTATTCGAAGATACCTCTTATAGCCCCCAGACAGTTGTGCTGCAACTATAAGACCACTACTGTATACTCATAGGATCGCGCATCATCAGGCAGTCGACGCGATAAACAACCTTATGAGTGTAATTGCTTTTCATATTGTGGCGAAAAGACGTCCGATAAAGCACAATCTTTATTGTCCAACACTCTAGTTCACATGCTACGCGCGCGCTCTCGTTAGTCAGCCAGAATTCCAGTCCACAACACCCCCAGGTTTCCGCTCATGCGTCATATGCACTTCTGCGTGGTTTATGTAGGTGATCGACGCCTTCTGTCCGGGGTTTTTCCGCCTGCCAATCTTCGTCCGTTGGTCCGATTTCGTTGAGCGATGGCTCGTCCGGTTGCTCGTGTTGTCCTCCACTGTGAGCTTTGACTGTCCTCGACGACCCTGTCGAGATATTCCTCCGAGTGTTGGAATAATCGAGCCTCCGATTTGGCCGTCCATCCTATTTTGACTGCCATGTCTCTCCCGTTGGTCCGATTCGGTCAAGCGATGATTCATCCGATTGCCCCCGTTGTCCGTCATCCGATGGTTGAGGGTTTGTCGACGTGCCTCTCCTCCGCGTTGAGGCATTCTGCCGAGTGTTTAAATACTCACCCCTACTGACCTATTCGGCGTGGTTGTATCCAAATAGGTCAATGCCCTGGTCACGTTCGCTCTAAGGATCAACTCACCTTGCAAGTCTGATTGCCTCATCAAGATAGTAGAAAAGATAGAATCGTCAATGCTACATTCATACAGCCGGTCCACCCAGACAGTTTTTATCGTTGCTTAATATCTCTTTTAATATTTGGTCAATCCAGAAGACGTAAAGTTCAACCCGTTCTAAACGACTTTACATTTGTTGGTGGTTTGGAGGATGGACATTCTTATCGCTTTATGGTTAGTCGATGGGATGTCCTTTGTACAGTTTTTATCGAACTGTTCAATCCTAATGTGGCCCGGATCTTGTTGGGTGCTAGTCGCACCATATCGCATCCGATTGTCAACAATCTCAAGTTCATCAATACCAATAGAAAACATATATCGCTAGATGATCACATTTCGTTTACGCTGTTCATTCATGAACGTAACGTATTACACTATATAAGACGTGCAGATAGCAAAAACAATAGAATCAGTCAGCGACTGGGTTTACATGAAACAATAATTGTCATCGGTCCCATGGCAGACAAACTGCATGAGTCGACAGTTTAAGCACACACACAGGACCGGAAGCCAAGTATTGATTAACATTGCCTCGGATAAGGCAAGCAGTTAGGGATTCCGACTGCGCAACAATACTTGAAACGAGTTGGCGGAGTCAACAACGTGACCTGTTTGCATGATGTGCTTTGCAGTTGATGGGGTCGGGTCTCTGCTCCTTCGCTTTATTGCCATGGCCTATTGCGTCATCGCGCCCACCAACCACCTGAGCATATGTTCAACCATTCTTTGTCGAAGGCACCGATCTGTTCTGCCGATATAGACGTCACCGCAACAGCAAGTGAACTAGCAGATTGCATGTGAGACAGAGCATTCCGATAGGTCATGATTATGAATGAGCGAGTAGCAACCGCAATTTAGCCGTAAGGTGTGCACGAGCAAACTGTAATTTTCCGCTTGCGTAAGTTGTGATATTATCGCCTTTGAAAGGTGGGTTCAGAAAGACCTGTGTCTTAGGAACTGTACTTACGGCAGTCTTGATGATAACATCTCGCGGTGTCTTCTATCGTTATTGGTGAACTGGATTAAGGGTACTCAGTGTTTTAAACATTCTCAAACTTTTCATCTGCGTTAGGCTAGCGAATTCTAATCATAATCGAATGTTCCATGCCAGAACACATGCCGTCGGTGGGTCGGCTTTTAAAATGCTGTTTGAAGCTGGCTCATAGACATCATCAAGAAGAGTTCGACTGGTTTACACCTCTGATCGCTATTCGAGAGCTTTGTGACGTCCGTTTGCTCATTTTCGGCTCATTCCGACTTGCTCCTTCTTCCGCTGTTTTCCGCAGACGCCTCATGGACGTCGGCAGAAGAATAGCCCGGTAGCTACTGCTGTGCCAGTGGATCCATCCTTACCTGCCAATCCAGTCGATCCCCAGACAGCTTGGGCGGTATGTTTCAAATCAACACATTTGGTCGATTGTTTTATTTGTCATATTCTTGGCTTTGGCCAGTGTGTAGTTTTCTCGTTTAAGTGAGTACCTTCACGTTCTATACACCTGTCCTTTTAAATTGTTCAGACGCGATCCAGGTTTGTCTAAACATATTTCATTATTTATCCTTCGAAATTCCGCTCATTTACCTAGGCTGATTCAAAATGGTGTCTATAGGTTGTCTCATTTACGTGCGTTGTTCTGCATATATTTTGGTCTCGTTCTCATTATTCCAGTTTTCAACATTTCTAGCGTTCATGGTGGTAAATTCTCTCTGTATTGTCAATTAGGGGCAATCACAGTCGCAATTGTTTTTTGTTCGGGCATTCCATTTCGGTTGATAGACGATGTCTTGCATCGCGTCGAGCTTTTTGTTACCGGTTCATATGATTCTGGACTTGGGCCTCCCTCCCGTTGAATATGTGCACTTGCGTTCACAGTCCCATCTTTTGTTCTGGAAATACAACGGTCACCAAGATGTGTGCGGTACATGGCGCCAAACATCTGTCTTCGCGAGCGGGCACACCTACGCATGCACTTGTTCTTTTGCACAGATGTTTGAGTCTCTGTATGGTTGAAGCGAAATCGCTCTCTTAATTTTTATCTGCCGAATGTTTTCAAACCAATTGTGCACCTACAAGGAGGCATTCTTTTTTGTGCCACTTTCTTTGCGTGTGTGACCCATCGCGATAGTGGTATTTCTTTCTCCGTCGGTTATTTTCAATGGACCAATCAGCGTTGAAGCGGCACAATATCCATTTTCTATATGTCCATTAAGTTCTTTCAGCTAGCATCCAATTCCTGCAGATTTTCGCCCGTTGTGGTATCTATGATCACAGTGATGGTATGGATTTCCTTCCGTCGATTGCATCGTAAATCTACTGACCATCAGTTAGTAGTCACTTCCATGTTGAAAAATTAAACGTTACGGATGTTTACCGTCGACATGACCATCCTTTGTCTCGATTTTCAGCTTATTTCTAGACTTTCCAGCCACACCGAGCCTCCCTATCGTCTCATTCGTCATTGTGTTGCTTATCACTGTTTTTTTTTTCCAACGGCCCTCTTTACCTTGATTTAAGCTAGTTCAACATCTGCGCATCCTGACAACACAGAATTTACATATGGTCAGTCCGTATACACAACAAACGGCGTCTTTCGGCTGAAGAATATGGAAACACCTTTTCTACGTAGTATCTTCTTCACCGTTGCGTTGAACTTATCGGTTGGTTACTAGTATTAAGGTACACCAGATTCACTCACGCTAGCGTTCATTGCCGGGGCGTTCAGTTGTGACTTAGTGACTCAACATTGAGCGATTTGATCAATCTATTACGACCTTTTTTTGCATTTAGTGGTGTGTTTTCAAAACGACTACTTCGTTTTACATACCCCTTCAATTCTAAACCGATATGTTCTGGTACAGTCGCACCCGAGAAGTTTACCGTATTTTCTCCAGGTTTCTTTCCGGTAGTCTAGTTTAGTGATCGACAGAGGCTTCATCTCTATCGGGGCACTCGCTCGAAACAGCCTACTATTTGTGCTTCTCACTCACGTCATCCCTCTCTTTTGAACATTTTCTGTTTAGAACATCAATTTGGAAATGGTGCACGTGTTGTCATGTGTGATACGCGATGAGGTTTTGGAAGCGGTTGGTATAGGAAATAAAGACGCGACCTTCACCGAGTGGCTCCCACAGTGCATCCAAGAATTTAGGTAGGTTTGACTTGAAACCTAAAGACTGCCAGTACGGAACACCAGCCGGATTAATTCAATATTTTCTATCTTGTTCGTTTGTTGTTGGTTCTCAATTCTTTCAGGCGAGCCTGTAACACCCTACCTTTGAATGAACTCCCATCGGAGATTGGCGATATATTCTCTAGACTCGCTCACGACCTGCGACGTCATTCGGTACGAGGAATATTTCAGTTTGCTCAGAGCTGTAAGTTTGTACGCGTGCGCGTTATTCTGGTCCATTTATTTACCCCTCAAATAAATTAATGTCTGTTAGGAGAAATCCTCACACCTTGTTCGATACTGCTAGTGGGTGTCGTCATTTGAAGTGAAGCCTTCGCCAAAGCCTGCACCGCCGACTGGAATCGCTGTTCAACATTAGTCGCTTGTTACAGTTACCTAGCTATTTTTCCCACGGTTTTTGTTCCTCCTCTCAGTTTGGCTATTATTGAATAAATCGGACTTGCAGCGTGCTCTGGTGTCATTCAAGTTAACCTATGTAAAGTGGAATCAGTTTCAAAAGGTTTTACACGCTTTCATCTTTCGACAATGCGTTATATTCAATTGCCACTCTTTTATAAGTATAGCACATTTCGGTGTTTATGTTCTGCAACGCACATCATGAAGGTGGTTGACAACTTCCGTGCTATGTCAACAGTCATCGCTGTCGTTCCTATACATTCTATCAAAAGCCTTCTTGTTTTACGTAGTAGTCGTAGGTTGTTAATTTTACCATTGGTATTAACAGTTCTCATGATTTTCCGAATATACTGATGTGTACACTTGTAGGCAGATCGATTTTTCAACAGCTACTGTGCATTAGCCTTTTAAACCGAACATTTATCCCTCCCCGTTTCTTGCATTCGGGCTGTTAATGTGCACCGTTTCCTTTGACTGTTCAGTCCAAAGTCGTTTATGTTCTTTCTGTCCTATCTGTCTTTGTTTCCATTTCACGAAGTTTATCTATACAGGTTTGGAATTGCCAGTAGAGTTTGACGGCAGTCGGATTATTCAAGCTAGTGACGACATGTTTCCTCAGGGTGTGTACACGATTAGAAGTTACACGCAATGAATAACATACTTTTCTTTGTGTTTGGGTTTGTGAATTTTAACCGTTTTCTTTTTTGTTTGTCTTATTCCGTTTGCTTTCTTGTTATTGGTAGTGATAGAATGCTCCATCATAATGACGTCCACCGTACCATCATGGACTTGAGTCCCCGTTACCTTCCATGTAGGTCTGGGGCAATCGACAATATTCAGCCATCAAAAGCCACATCGCAACGTATACCTTATGACTTAACACTTGAAGATTGGGTGTGATTTGATCTGGACGTTATGCCTTAAACTCTTCTCCTTGTCACTACTCTAATCCATCCTATCGTCATCAGTTTCGAATGGAATCATGTTGATGACATGGCTGTCTAATTTTGTTTCCATACGTGACCAACCAAACTGCCAGGAATTTATGGGGGTTCTAAAAAATGTAATAAAACTTACAAATTCCATAGTTATCAATCTGTTTATCTGAACATCCATTCCGATAAGCCCCTAGTTGTGCAACGGTACAGCGGTAAGTTTATTGGTTAAAACTTCTCACCAGAAGTCTTTATAGCCACGCTGAAAGAGCGACGACGCGTGCAATTGTCATAACAGTCTGGAAAGTTCGAATATTTTTAGTAAAAGGCACACAGTTATTCATCTCTTCGAAGATTATAAAATGGTGCTATTGTCCAACCATTTTCGTTTAAGTACAGTACACTTAAAGCCGTCTAAAAGTAGAGTGAAGTGAAGTGTATTGAAATGCAGACCAAGTGCGATCAATCTAGTAAACCCTGCAGTTCTCTACACGTATTACTAACAAACCGTTTAGACGAACGTTCTGAGGTGTTCATTCGGCCAAGCTTGGTGTGAGCTGGAAGAAATGGTGATCAATGTAGACATGCCTGGTAAAATCATACATTTGTTTCTACCTTTAGCATCTCAATTGCACCTGAGTGACATTGTTATTTAGCTTGTTTTTTTTAATCCTCAACTTCTTCTGTCGTAAAAACTTTACCGAGCATTGTGGTCAGCTGTTAACGCAGTTCTGTAAATATGTTTCCATAGTATATATACGACACTTTTGGAAGGGTACACACTGAGTAGTGAACGATTTATTGTGACGTTTCAAACCACACTAGGATCCGTTATTATATATATATATATATATATACATATATATATGACATTAACAGGTATGCAACAATTATGTTGAGTGGTGGTTTTATGGTATTCGCGCTCAGGGACGTTCATTTATTTTAGGGATACACGTACTAAAACAACTGGCCTGTGTACTTACACTCCTCTGCCTCACCAAAAATTCTTCGTTGGTGCCATAGCTAATTGATGTACGCCTCGAATTGGACGTCTGTTTGTCATCGTGGAATTATGATGGGTTAACCACTGCATTTGGGGGTTCTGTCAAACTTAGACCTCCGTGACTCACATGGTTGGTGATTGGTGACGTCGGAATTGTCGTCTAGTCAGAAGCAATGGCATAACTATTGCAGTTGTGTGAATGTATTGCCTGTGAAATAAGGACAACATTTTTCGTGGTTATCAGATGCGATCCTTAACGTTTGTTTGTCTCTGTGTGTTACCTAAAATAGGTAGGTAATTTGTCATCTCTTCGCTGCTACAGCACACCGATGGTACGAAGATTCTGGACATTGTTGACAGTAACATAGAGATTGAGAAGGTATGAAACAATGTGAACATTTTGCGCCACCGGTCTACTGAGTATGGGCCTCGGTTTAATACATCTAAGTATAACATAGTGTACTTTCACAACTCGTTTCCTCCCGAAAATCACCTTGGAGATTGCAGACTGGGTGCTGCTGTGCATGATAGTGGTCTCGGAACTATGATGTCGTTTACCATCCTCCTTCAAGCCGCGGTTCAGCAGTCAAGAAAACTAACCGTGTACTTGAGCCACTTACTCCAATATTCGGCACGGTTCACCCTGAAAGAACTTCCAGCTTGTTCAACTCAATGTAGTACCGTCTCACTTAATAAGTAGTCCGTTTCTAAGGGAATCCAGCAAGAGACAACATCACAAATTACTACATTTAGTTCGTTTTCTCCATGGATGGGTTGTGTTTAAGCTGGATAGGTTTGATATTTTGTCTACATATCCGACGTGACATAACCTCTACGTATAGGATTCTTTCTCACATCCCTTGTGTAGTAGAGAATGTGGTTATGCTCGACTTCAATCGTTATCTCACGGGCAAATGATCAGCTTGGTTTGTAGACAATAACCACTCTTGAATACGCTGTCCGAATCTGTTGTATCAGCATCGTCAATTAACAGACTCAAGCATAGACCTGACAAACTGACTCAGAACAACCAACGGATAACTTGATCATCAGGAACTGTCCGATCTATTGAAATTGTTTTAAGTTTTGCACAGTCGTTACTGACCATCTATGAGCTTGTATGCAGCGTTTCGCTTGTAATACGCCTGAAAAGACGCCAGTAAATGTCTGTGCGCGTATGAAACTATTTCTCTGTTACTGTGATATTGTTGCAGTAGCTGACTTCCACTCCTCCGTTGTAAACTTTCTTTTCAATCGACTTTTCCGTCTTGACCGTTCAAGATAATTTAGAAGATTTCCAATTGCGAAAGATTTGATCTTCGGTTGGATTTCAACCAACTATAAAAACAGCATGTCCAGATGCAACAAGTGATCTACCAGCTCCTGGATCATTTGGTGATTACCTTATGACACAATGAGCTAGGTGGATAACCGAGTCCAAATGTTCAATTTTTGAGTTTCCGGCATGACTTCATAGTTCAGCCGGCAGAGCGCTTATTGCATCTGGGCATGCTGTTTGTGTCTCTGGTTTGAGTCCGACGGAAGTCCGAATTTTTTTCAGTCGGATCTTTTTTCTATTATGAAATCGGCCAGTCCATTTATCAGTTGTTAAGCGTAGATTTGAATAGGAATGTGCTGTTTTTACCTCTCTAACATGCACGTTTTCTTTGGATCTGCTAGCTCCATTTTGGCCAACTGTGAACCGGTTATTGTTAAACGAGTTTAGTTCTCTTTTAGTTCCGCTTCTGTTTATTGGGTTTGGGCTGTCAGACAATATAACCTTTCGTCATGTAGCGACGAACACTCAGTAATGCGTAAACTGAACGCTTAACTTGATTCAATATTTAAAATTCTATCTGACTCCGCGTTTAGTGTACTTACCTCTTTTTCTCTGAACTGACATATTCATTCTTCACAAACGTCCACTAAATAGGCTGCTATACATAGTGTTGGTACGCCTTCGTGTGAACTTACGCAAACTGTGTTTCATAGTTTGGTAAATTAGTTTATCTATCACAACTAATAGCCAAGTCAGCGTCCTATCTTCATGATGTCTAACTCTTGATCCAGTAGATTTGTAAGGTCAAATCAACAACCAGTTATTATAATTAAGTTCATTGTATACAGAAGCTTGGTGTCGATTAGCGAGGCTACTTGGGTCGTGTGTCTTGACAATCGTTATTGGATCCAAAATGATTGGTTTGATATTAGTGTGCACATGTGTGTTTACATTCAATCGTGCTGCATCCGGTATGATGTTTGTTGAGTACATATCTTCTCATTCGTAAGGCTTTCATATCGTTCACTTAAGTATTTCTTATAATTAGAAAAGATCCAGTTTCGGGTTTCGACTGGTTTCGGAGCAGAGATACACACAGCATGCCTAGAAACAGCAAGCGCCTCACCAGCTAAGCTACGAGACAATACCGGGAGCTTAATTATTCAGCATTTAGACTTAGTTACCCACGCAATCTACTTTATCGTATAGAATCCACCAAACAGTCCAGGGGATTGACTGCTAAAGCAGGATTTCTCAACCAATTCACGCCTAAATCCACCAACTCCACTGGTGAACATTGAAACTGTCTTACGGATAAGCGATCTGTACACTTGGTAATTTAGAGTAGATCCAATTGCTTCTCATGGCTTCTCATATTTGTGGATAGAAGTTTTGATGGTACCTGTTTCCGAATTACGCTGTAACAGTGATCGACACTCAAGGGCGTCTGCGCACAAACGTCATCGTTTGCGCTTCACCATCTATGATTCCACTGGTATAGCCTCTGTTCAGTGTAAACCCGAAGCCATATAGTTTGAAACACATTTAAGTTGATGCCCTTGTATCCATTATGGCCTAAGTTTCTCGAAAATGGAACCAGTGGTTTCGCTCAACGACGCCTTTAGTTCCTTTACATATTGCGCTCTTGAATTCACGGTCTCACAGCTGTCGCTTATATTTTCAGACTGTCATACAGGTCACATTTCCCTAGGTGGTCCATATTAAGGCTGCGCTCTTCAGTCATTTAAGATCTCCATTCCAATACGAACGACTTACTTAGTTGGCTTTCTGACGTCACAGCTTTTGACGACCAGGGTCTTGCTTACTTGCATTTGGTTATTCGTAAAACAGCTGCTTTCGGATTCATTCTTCGAGCATCCGATGAGCGTGTCTTAGTCATTAAAACGGTTTGGACATTAACACGAGTTTAATGTCGTTCATGTCTACTTGACGATGTACCTCGATGTTCGGAACCATCTTCGATCACCGAATGCCCAGGGTGTACATCTGAGAACGGCTTAGATACATTATGTTTTATTAATGTACTCTTCAGGTTCTATCATAGTATAACAATGGGGATTCCACCATGATTGTGTGGACAGGTTGTTTCATTTTCTTGCTGAGGATACAGTTCTTTTTGTCTTCAACACACCCAGAAGCAGCGCTAGCTTTGGCTCCCCGACAAACAGACAGATCCGTCAACAGATTGTTACCCAAGCAGCAGAAATCGGAACAGCCATCCACGAAGTCCCCATTGATGCTAAATCTAGATGTTAACGTAGCACTTCCTTCCTAAAAGAGGTAGACAGCATACACGCATACATTTTTTGCATTTAGCCGCATCTAAATGAATTATGTTTGGGGTTACAATTGATCCTAACAGTTGTCCACGAAACAGCAAGCTTGGAACTACCAAAACAACTCATTCTAGATTGTCTTTCACGCCGGCTTCATGGCGGTATTGTCGTGCCCGATGTTCGCCTGCTAAAACTGAGTTTCATGTAGCGTGGCAGGAACGCCAAACAGTTTGCTGTTGTTCACACTTTCTCGGCTACCGTACACTACTACGCTACGTTGATGATGTGACGGTGTTATTGAGGGTCTTAATGGGCTATCAGAGACCTTTTTTGTTGTTGCAAAGTTGATGCTCTTTATCTTTGCAGTCATCAGACCTGTTGTGTGCTATTGTTTATGGTAGCGCTACAGTAGTGACTAATACTCAACAATGGTACCACATAGCTCATAGATTTGCATCCTCATTGTGTTCAAACGAACCTCTTAAATTCTGTTTCAACATCCCTCTAATTCCATCCAGATCCTCGATGCTCTGCAACTCAATACATTTTTTTTTTACCTATTTTTCAATAGAGCAATAAATGTGCTCACGATCGGATCCTAAATTCCCTTGACGTTTAGCTCATTAAACATTCAACATTTTGATCGTTACAGACTACGATGCACTTTCTTACTGTCATGCATTTACCTCTGGCATATGCATGTCTGTTCTTTTTTTGTTTTATGCCATGGGTTTATACAGCGATAGAGGCGTTGCAGCTGAAAGAAACCTGGCACACAGATGCAAATGATGCCGAAGGAGGAACAACCTTGTTGGTGAGTACTTATCTTGTGACTAGCTAATTACATATTGCGAACAGTACACGAGACACATAAACACGACGTGTGAAATCAATCAATTTTCCCGTCAAACCGAGTGCAGGTAACTAGAATGCACTGTTGAATGGCTTATAAGTTATCGGTCGAGCATGGAGAACTGTTAGGTTTCGGGAAATCTTTATAAATGCAGTTTCAATGGGGAGCATCGGAATTTGTAATAGCTGTTTGAGGGTTCGATGCATCTGACTAATTTGGGGAGAAAGGATTCCAATTTTAATTAGCTAGCAAGTGGTAGAGAAGTGGTTGTCATATACCTGCTTCTGATCGGAAGAGAGTGAGCATAGCTGGCACTATTCTTTGTCTGTATTGTGGCCGCAAAAGACGCCTGGCTTACGAAATTATTCACTGCATGAAATCCCGTACAGGTTATATTACAACATACGACAACGAATGCGTACACTCATTTGCATGGCTAATGTATATCCACACGTTAGACGGCAGTACATTTTCATTCGCCTTGGTGGCACGTCCCCCATAGTGCGTGCACACTGTTCCCACAATCGCTTCTGGTCCCTCGTCTTCCTGGCGTTGAGACCTGCTCTTTAGTTCCCGAATGTACGCACTGTACTACTCACAACACTCGTATTACATTAGATTTCATTAACCCCTTGATATTGTGGCATGGGCTGCCATTCACACACCTGCAAGTTCGATTTCCGTTTACCTCATTGTCTCTCCTAAAAGTGCAAACAATTGATCGCTACCCGACCTTCTCGTGAGTCTTAATATGTCACTTTGCAGGAGACTGTGGTGTAAAAGCTGGAGATATGTTCCGTGTCATCCACTGACTAAATTATGTTCTCGCTTTGTAACTGCTTGTATTTCAAGCTTTCTTCTTTTGTACTCATTCTACCATCCATTTCGGCTAATAATTCATTCGCTTTTCCTGGTTCGTTTTCAGTCGTTCAGTTAATTTTCATGCTCACTTTTCATGCCCTCATCTTTGTATCAGCCCGCTCTGTATGAGGAACTCATATCACAAGCTTTACAACGGTGCCAAGAACAGGTTACTTGTCATACTTCCGTTGAGAAACCAGTAAGTCTCTGTCATTTCGTTTTCATTCTTCATTTCTTCTATACTTATCTGGGCTCGTAATTGAAATTGTGGTTCCGTACTTTTTAAATCACAACTATTGTATCATCAGCTGCGCATAGAATCTATTTCAATATTGTGCAAAGGACAGTGCTGTCATAGGTATCCTAATACCTAAACCATCAACCCGAGCTACCAGCGGCACCACTATTTTCAATAATCGGAGAGAGTGCTGTTATGTCAGAAACTATTATATGAGTCTCTACAGTTGTATTCCTTTGTCCTTGTGATTGGGCATGGCGATAGGAGTTTACTTTTCACTAGTTCAACCGCAAATTCCTTGGGGATGTTGTTGACTGTTCCTATCTAAGTTTGGGTTGCCTAATTGTTTCTTACCTTCTCATGTAGCCTAGTTTGCCACCTGAGAGTAACTGCCATTTTTATATGAAAACTGAAAACTCAAAGGTTTAAGATGATCCAATCAATGATTGCTAATCATTATTGTAATACTCGTGCATGCGATTCAGTATTCGACGTATTCACCGGTTGTAAGCGTAGACTACAACTATTGCTCTACATATTTTCCGTTGCATTGCCACATAACGATTTCGAATGAACGGAATGTTTTTACGATTTACACTATCAATCATACGTTTGCAAGTTTAATCCCGAACTGCTATTGCTCTTGTTGTTTGCGCCTGACTAGTCTAACAGCATCCAACTCAGTCATCCGGTGATCTGTGACAACTATGGCCTCGATCCTTTCAGATTAAACTATCAGTCAGATCACAGAGGAACAGCCAGATGAAAGGTAATTATGCATGCCAAATTCTGCGAGCCATTATTGGGATTGTAAAATCTATACGCCGGAATCTCTACATTGTTATACACCGGACTACGCATTTCGGCATAAAGAGGACAATACAGCAAATGAAGACCACCCCGTACACACCATCATGGACGCGAATTGAAAATATTGTCGTTAGCTACCGGTGGTGCCATTCCCTTGGAAAGTGTTGTTCAGAGTATGGTGTTGTTTGTGCCCCTTTGGTTTTATCAGGTACTCACAAAAGGCCTGTTCACAACTGTAAAGTGATCCGTCGGGAATCCAGTAATTGGACTGTGTGAAACATTCGTCGAACAGCACGAGATGATGAAGACGAGAGCAAAAAGCTTCACTACTACTTCACAGGATCACAGTAGATAGGGCAGTAGTGAGTTTTTATCGATTCGACAGCGCTTGTGAACAAACCGACTTATTCTCTGCCTTCTCCAATTCGTGGTTGTACCGGCTGCCGATGTGGTGTTACTAAAGTTGTATGCTAAAAAGATGGTCCACGAACCTACAGTTTGACTTAGCGACCTGGCGGAGGGACTGAGCACCTTGAGGAACAGTTCAACTAACCGCAGCCAATTCATCCAGCTGTAGATAATAGATATTGTACAGTTAGTTATGATGATCCTCCTTCGGAAACCGAACTGATCCCGGAACTTAAATCAGTGAAGCGTAACACAGAGGCAGATCCGACCCTTTTTTCGATGTTTTCAATGATTGTGCTGTGAATATTTTTTAAATCTACCATACATCATTGCATATAGGAATCGAAGATGTTGCTAGTGATTGGTGCTCATTAATAGCCATTCTTATCTCCAAAATAAGTGCCTGTGGCAACCAACTAGGTATTGGTCTCGTCTCTGTGACATTCAAGATGCTCAGGGCTCTCTTAATACGATGACTTCTCAAACATGGGATGATCCAAACGGTAGAGGAACAAGTAGGTTTCATGCCCGGTAGCGACAGACACTAGAATGTCAGCCTTTCTCATGTAAGCTAGTGGTCATGCTATTTTTGGACAAGAAGGAGCTTTTGATTCCGTTGCCCGACACTCTCTGGGTCTGCCTTTACCATGAAAATGTCCCAATTAGAAGTTTACTTGTGTACCCTCTCTGAGTGCAGAGCGCGTATCTACAGCCAATTGGTGTGGTCGCCTCCCATTTCTGGTACTGTTTGACGGATGTGTTCGATCTCCTTATGCATCTGCGTTATGACTGATTTTCTGGAAGTAGCACTGGAAGGTTCCTTAGATTTTTAGGCGAAGCCCTTGCACGGCAATAAGCTGATCGATGTTTAAACTGAGGATGGCTGCTTTACTTCATTCCTCTGTAGAAAACATGCAGTTTGTTAGATCAGTTGGTTGATATCGCAGGTTTGTATGATATGTCGTTTGCACTTTGAAGGGTGATTTGTTTTTATGGAATTATGTTGTCCTTTTCCCTATCTTTGTTACTATGGGCACACACTGGTTGTGTTTGTCGTTTCGAATGCCTGTGTACTGTCTTCCCCTCAACTTGTAATATTGCTAACAAGATGTCTACGGGGATAGCTAAGAAATGTGATACTTTCGCAAATCCACTCCCGAATGTCAATTCGGGGAGTTACATACGTGTGTTCGTTTCTAACCCTGGCCTGTTCGTGTAGAAAATGCGTATGTTCTCGGTTTTCGACCATCTTTGTCGCCGTTGGCTGGAAGTGCTCCCGGACTTGGTGGTTTGTCGAACTCAGTGAGGGGCCTGTGTCTCTAAGATTGTTGAATCTGCAAGAATTCCCATTGCTTCTGATTGGTTATTCTTGTACATTCATTTGTACGTGTGTATTAATTTACCGTTTCGTGATCGATGACAGTCTACGCTCTGGTGCCCGCGGGTATGATTGAAAGCTGGAATCGTACATATGTGATTGTTCGGCAGCGAACCTCTTGCTGCGTAAAAACCAAAAGCATAAATTTTCATACAAATTATTTATTTATTTTTCGTCTGTCACTTTTTATGCTAAGCAAACGGAAACGTGTGCTTAGGGCAGGTGTTATCTGTTAATCCTGGATTTTCGGGTTCAGTCGGATAGGACTACGTACGTTCTGATTGAACTGCTCCCACAATCTGACATTTCAGTTTCCTTTCACGGCATGCATATGTGTGCTGCTCCTTCAACGCGTTTCTCTTGTCTCGGCATTTCTTTTCAGACGGTGTTTCTTAACCGACCTGTTATATATTCTTTGTATTGTATGGTGCGTACTCACTCATATCACGACAATCTCAGTGCATCCGATAACGTTGGTTGGCGATATGCGGTATCTTCCTTTGAATTTCCTGACCTCTTCTGTTACTTTGGCGTTGTCGTCAGGTTTGCGTGCTGCTTTGATGCGAAGGGATATGCTGGGTGAAAACATATCAGATAGGCCAAGGAATAATAGCCGGACGGAAAACACATGGGCACACACTTGTGTGTCACACAACCTCTCACGTGGGAATGTTTATTTAGTGAGGCGCGATCCTGTGAGCGTACAACAGAATATTTTTTTGTTCCGATTTGATGTCCGTGCGACGATCGTGTCTTCGACTCTCTCCATTTCGCTACAGTGTGCTTTAATGTAAAGTTGTCAAGGCACACAATCAGCTTTGTTAGGTGTGGTTTGTTTGTTGTAAACGATTGATCACGCTTCAAGTTCAAACACTTTCCATGTATAGGTTGGTTTGTTCTTATTACGGTCAATTTTTTGTATTATCACCGTTACTGTTTATGACATTTTCTGTGTATTTGATGTTGAATTACTGATAAGTAGTTTGGCCGATTTGATAATTTAGAAGAGATCCATTTGTGAAAAATCTGGACTTCGGCTGGATTCGAACCAGCGACAGAAACACCATGCCCAAACACAGCATGCGCTCTATCAGCTGAGCTACGAAGTCACGTGGCTTCGTAGCTCAGCTGGTAGAGCGCTTGACGGGTTTGGGCATGGCATTTGACGTTGTTTGAATGTGGGCAAAATTTCGGTTGTTCGATTATGCGTTGAGTTTACTAAGTTACAACGGGACCATTAGGACGAACTATCAAATCCATCACTATTTTCTACAATGACATTGGCAAAACTATTAATCCTTTCCCACCCAACGTTCACATCCATAGGACCACTGATTTTTGCGTTCCAGAAGAGTCCTGTATATACCCTCTGCTCATCTGTGGCAATATGTAATTCTGTCAGTCAGTAAATCGAGTCCCGCAGCGTGTCAGTTTTTATGGATCCATGCCACGGTTTTCACATCCTCTTTACATACGAATAATCCTCATTCCTTTGAGTATATCATCGCTGATGTCTCGGTCGATTTCTCGTCGTTGCATTTTTCGAGGGGATCGTGAATATTTACGAATGTCTTTTCTTTTTCCCAATTTATGCACTGTCTTGGTCGCCTCTGTTAAATAGTTGTTCGAATCAGCCGAATTACAAGGGCGCTTTCCGGACTGGTGTGCTGATGCAATGGTAGCTTTCATTTCGGCTCTTCGCCATTTAGCTGACCGAATTGAGTGAGTTTTGCTATTTGCATGGAGTTTATCCACTTTCATTTGTCGACACTCGGTTGATTTGTCTAATTCCGAATGCTGTTGTCGATTATAGGATTATTTTGTTGTTATTGTATTTTTGTACTTCTGCTGCTGGTCGCATGTTTGATTGATGTCGATACTCCTAGACAGACCACTTCGCGAGTTAATCAGGCTAGGTTTTCAGGGAGAGGGTGTTGCCGGATTTTGTTACTGGCATTCTCTTGTCGCTATAAATCATTTATCTCTCATTAGTACATCTTACGAATGATTCACATTCTGGCAGTGGGCAGTAAGGCATGATTCGTTGGTTTTAGTGGTGGAGGTACGTGATTGTCAACGTTTGTTTGTCATTGGCATGAATATCCACCTCCTCGATTTCGGAAGACAATAATTTACCATGCGCCCCTGATGAAAGATGGCCACTGTGTGCTATTTGTTCCCATTTTTTCTTGCAAATTTGACCAATAATTCATTTGCTGCGTCGATTTGGCTGTCTGAATTCGTTAATGGCGTTCATTCTGGGTATAGACTCTACCTGCTGACGCCTTATTTGAGGTGTTCAGTTGTAGTATCATTCCAACAAAATGAAAAATATTGTATTCTTTGGAGTAAACTTTCGTACATTTTGATCATACCCATACATTCAACTAATTTTAAACTCCAAAACAAATATCTACACCTCGAAGGTTCTTCTTTAGAGAACAATACAGACAGACACGAGAATAGAAAAAGTGGATGGATTGGCCGTGACTTTTGCATAGGTACTGCTAATTACTTAGTTGAATCTATCCGTCAGTGACTATTTGTCGGTTTACTCTCTTCTGTTTAGCTCATATCACAGCTACGTACGAATTTGTACAAATAATGACCTTCTTAGACTATGTATTAGTAGTCGAAGAGGCTGGTAACACTCTGGTTCGATATACCGTAGTTAACTTTTCGGCATTGCAGGTCATGAATACGGTGGTTGTCAGGCCTTTCTTTGTCTGCGCTAGCCATTAGTCCTTTTGACACGAGAGTTTTAAGCGTACTGTCTCCCCTGTTACCGCTTTTTTCGACACAGATGCTCTGTTTTTTTCCAATAAGCATCAACAGATGCCCAATGATCTTCAAGGCGTCCGTCAATGCGCCTAGTTCTTTGCCACAGATAACTTCTATGTTCCATCAAGACGCACTTCAGCATACCGTATTTCTCATCACCCCAAGGTACTTGAGTTACTAATGTCCCCGGTTTCCCAATCCGTTTATTTAAGTCGTTTCGTTTATTTTCCTTCTCCTCACTTGTAGATCAACGATCCCCCAGTGTGGACCGGATGAGGAAGGTGGTTCGCACTCTGCCTGGTTGAATGCTGATTCGATTTGCACTCGCCAATCTGCGCAAACGCCTATTTTGTCACAAGTATGTGCTAACGTTCTACCTTCTTTTCAAACTACATATCTTGTGTGTTTTTTCTCGTTCGTTCTGACTAGTAACCGTTGAACTAATCTGGCACATAGAAACCCGTTTCACGGACGACCTTTTCTTACCGTCTCCGTTTACGTCGTTTGCGCAAATTTCCTCAACTTCCTTCCATCTGTCCTACTTTAGTCATTTTACTACGCCTTAAGGCTCGTACTTCTAAACTTCTTCCATTGTTTTCTATTCCAAATGTTAGTTGTTGGAGGATAGTGCCCACACTGATGGTTGACTTTTAAAAACCTATGGTAGTCTTTGCTTCTAATCCACACCACTACGAGGCGTACCAGACAGTTCGTAATCAGTCGAAATCTTTTAGTCAGTGTAACTGTTTTAATCCCAGATGATTAGACAGTAAATAATTCAATCACTCTCCCGCCGGTTAATATGCGATCCTGCCCTCTTTTTCGCCTTCTGTTAATAAATTTCAACTCTGACTCGCCATCGTCGTTATGCAGAGGTAATAGAGACCACAACCCAAACCGTCATTATCAGTCAGAATATGTTGACATTCTGATTGCTGTCCGATTGGTCCACTGTATTGATCATTAATTGGTAGACTAATCTGATCTTTTCTGCTACCCTGACTTGGTGATCAGGCTTGTGTACGGCATCGATACGGAGGGCTAAGTGGGTTTGAACTTCGATCCTACTATGTACAACCATATCAGACAGACGGAAGCCTGACAAAGCAGCTACCTACATAAGGTTGTATGTCGTACTACCGACCACTTGAGATTGCTTGGATGGTGAGACCTGTTCCTATGAGCATATTGCTAAACTGTTCTTCATAGTTGCAGCGTTGCTGTCTCACGCATAAGGAAGAAAGGGATTAGAAAAGATACTGTCGAATGCAAGAGTTCTCCGATCGCCGAACAGGTTGATCGTGACCACCGGTGTAGTACTCAATACAGTAAAAAGTAGTCCGGTTTCATACAGAAATCTGGCGTGGTTCCGAATATGCTCGCTATGCGCGACAGGGATCAGAATCAGACACCACTGTCTTATTAATTGTGTTTTCAAGCTTAGCATGCTTGCCAGTTCCAAGGGAATCAGATTATTGACTCATTAGTTTCAGGTAGGATTCCCCAGGTAAACAATATTATCTCGCCGATCGAACGGTTGAGTAAGAGGCTCGGGATTGTGTTCCTCAAGTTAATCCCCTCACAACATTGTCGCCCGGAAGGCTTGAAAGTTGTCGTTCTTCTGACAGTCACATTATTCATCTAATACCGCATCTTTTTTGACCGCCAGTTTTTCTGTCTTCTCATTTGTTACTTGTTTCCTAGAGGGAAGATAATTGACATACATTAACGCTCTCAATGTCTTCACTCTCAGACACGTTTGGTCGTCAAATTGTTTTGGCAAGTACTGTCTGAAGTTTAAAGCTTGATGTGTACTGCTTCAGAGAGGCGTGAATTCACGATTATAACGCCGTCATTCACTCGAGTTCACCTCCAGGTAACTTCCGATTCAAGCGTTTCTCCCTTAAGTTTTCTTGAATCATCGGAGCTGAATCTCTGCGAAGTTAAAGTGAAAATCGCACTGAGTCCAAAAGCAGAGCAATATTTGGTCAGTTGGATCCAAGTGAATAGTCACTTGTGTGCTTTCAAACTGAACACATCGGTTAAAATCTGACAACGTAATTTTGGAAAAACGTTGCACATTCACTATATTAACGTACGATGTTCACATTCCACCAAGAATGTGCTCTGTGACACTGTTTGACTTTTTGAAACAGACCAAACGCTCCGAAGTAATCATGCTGGCCGGTGATTTGTTTGCTCAACTTGTCTTTCTCCAGATGAAGAGCTGCTGGCCGGTATATTCGGTTTCCGACACTGACAATGATGAAAGACTGACGCATCTGTGTGCATTTCATAGCCTCATGTCGAGTAGCACATTTCAACACGAAGAAGCATTATGTGACATGGAGACCACCGTTCTATGCATCACATCTGTGAACGCAAATCGATCATATAGCATGGCGCCCCTCTGTTAAGGACAGTTGTTTACTTTTTGGAACAACCACCTGGATTTGCATCATGCTGTTGTGGTTGCCCGTTTTATTGTCGGGTTTTTTTTCGTTCAAAGATCGCATGCTCGTCAGTGCGAGATAATCAAGTGGCATACAGGCAAATAGGTTGAAAAGTGCTTATCTGGAAGCATTGATGAACAAATTGCACAGTTCAAATCAGGTGAGTAAACTTTAAAAAGCCTGAAACAAATCGCAACATTCGTGAAAGCTTACTATGGAAGGGTATGTTTCGAAGGATGCATGCAATGGCGACAGACTTGGATTTCAGTCCTGTCGATAAAGTTTATGAACGAGCGCCGTTCAACCCCAGCTGGCTCTGGACATGATCAAAATCCTTGGGAACTTAGACACAAGCTGACTAAAAGCTTGCAAAAAAGCAGTGAACATCACTTGCTGGAACAGTTGAAGTGAATAGGGCGAAACTTTTCATCTGGACATAACAGAAAACTTCCGATGGTTATCGTTTGCGCTAAACGTCGAGTAAATGTAAGTAAGATTATATTTCAGAAAGTTCACCCTTTTATCACCAGCTGATCGTACCGAATCGACGGGTCAACTGAACATTTAAAGAGCAGTACAGCTTGCCTCAATCGGACCGCATAGACAACGGCATCTGAATGGTTAGTTATCGCGATCCAATCAACCCTCAACTGGAAACAATGGTAGGTATAGAGCTTTAGCCATTGAAGCGTAAGAAGGCCCCTGGACCGGATCTTCTCTCATTCCGTTTCCCAGGGTGGTGAAGAGAAGTAAATATCAAAACTGACAAACCTCCTTCAGACTATTTGGGTAAATGAAGAGGTTTTTCGTGGTGCATGCTTACCAACGGTATTTTCCATTTTCAAACGGAGTTCCTGAAATCTATGTGACAACCACAAACGCAGCAGCCTACTATACATTGGATCCAAATTGCTCACTAGCCTTATTCTTCGTCGACTCATTGAAGACAGTGATTGTCAGATACACGAAGACCAGACAAGATTCCGAACGGGTCGACAATTTGTTTGCAATATTTTTATCCTACGACAGATTTAAGACACTGACAGTCTTGTAGGCAGCTGACCGCCTTGGTCCTTTTAGACTTGTCTTCGATTCGATTGTTCATAACTTTCTCCATATCTCTCTAGATTTTCAGTGAAATATTTGAGTCTGTTAAGTTCGTTGTGTGATCACTGTGCAAGCACAGTGAGCGTTTATGAATAACTGTCTCGAACGTTCTACACTTTTAGTCGTGTTTGTCGAGGGTGTCCGATCAAATTTATCATGGACAACATTCTGAGAGGTACGCTTGTAGAATCCACCGAGCTTGGTGTTGAGTTTCTTCTCAGCACCAAGTTGGTCGTCATGGAGTGTACAGATGATACTGTTTTACTAAGCCTTTCTGCCGAAAACATGCAAACAGTGCTGAATAAGGAAAATAACCGAGCTAATTTGTAAGGACTGTACCTCATCCCTTCAGAGTATAAATCACTGCTTCAAGACTGAGGAATTCCCACTCCAGTGCTGGTTAGTGCCAAGTATCCGCTTGGGATGATGAACAGTTTCACACATTTGGGCAGCAGTGTCTCGTCAGCATGTAACATTGCTGATGAGATATCGACGAGAACGGCATTGATTCTTGCTGTCTTTGTCAACTCGCGTCATCTGTGGGATCCAAATGACGTACGGTTGTCGTTGAAAAAACGAGTATATAATGCTTGTGTGCGTTCCGTTTTACTCTATGATTCAAAAACATGACTCATCCACAACGAAAGTATCAACAAATTTACTGTTTGCCTATCGTTGTTTGCACCAACTAGCCCACATCAAGTGGGCTGATTGCATGAACAATGCAGTCGTTGTTCAACGCGCATTTTGAAACGTTTGGGATGCAGAATGAGTTAGTCGATTAATCAATTTGCACAGTCAGCTGAGTGTCTTCCGCATCGGGCATTATTCAGTGTGACTACCAGCAGTTAGGTAAAATCTCTGCGAGATCAATCAATGATGCAGTAACAAAGTTTGAGAGCCCTGACTGTTCTGTTGGGTAAAGTGAGTTGGTGTCGCTGCGTTGTTTAGGCTTCCGTTTTCACCCACATCTCTGTTCAAAAGGCTTATTCGATATTACAACGTGCTGCAGTCGATAACTTATCTCCATTTATACCATTTTTTCTAGTTCTGTTTAGCCTTGTTTGATTTATTTTGATGATTTTGGCAAATCTGACTCTAGATATTTCCACCTCATTCCTAAGCTGGTCGGCAGTCCGAGTCATCGTACCTTCTGATCAGGCTCTTGGACTTTGTGGGTGAATGAATAAAGGGTGAATTAAATTTTTCAATGCATCCGGTGACTGCACATGTGTGTGCGTGTTAATGCTCCAGGCGTTGACTGTTATACCCTAGTGTGTCATCTGAATTGTATCTTGTAGTGGAAGTGAACTGCTTCACTCTGAAGTATGGAACTGCTCTTAACAACAAGATCTAGTTGTTTGCACGTATTCGTCACCCTTTATGAACACTCGACTTTTAGTTGTCCAGAGAAAAAGTTCAGGAGGTCTATGATTACCGTTTGTATCCAGTTTTGAGAACAACCCTGTTTTGCTTCCCAGCAGGCTGATATTTTCAATATGTTTGTTTCCTTTTCTTGATTTTCTTGCTTCCCGCTATTTCACGATGCTCGTCCCGTTTACTCTCCAATTCCCTTACTGCTACTGTTGCTTTATTTGTTTGACTAGGCTCGTGGCCTGCTTTTGGTTCTGAACAATGCAAACTGGGTCCATTGCCGTGCTAACCAACGGCTGTTGGCTGCTTACGAAGCCGCCGATTACGCTTCTCCCAAGCGTTTGCGCCAACGACTCGATGATACTTGGTCTAAGGGCATGTCTGATTTGGCTTCACGCTACGTGAAGCTTCGTGGTAGCTGGCTTTGTGCTCCAGTCGGTCCCTTTCTGAAGTCATTTGCTGATCGAGTTAAGGATATTCCAGATCGACAGGTGCCAATTTCAGGTTGGTCCCGTCCATTGTGGGAAGATTCGAGATTAGTCTGTTTGGAACTGTATTCGTTACCCTTGAAACAGGCTACTTTTCACTTCTTTCTGTAGATAATGTGTACTGTACTGTTGGTTACGTTGTTTACGGCTGCGTTACTATTACTATATAGTCATGGACCTCCGATATTCCGGACGTATTATGTTTTCATGGATTTCAAAGAGCAATTCACGGGGATATTGACTTTATTTGCATGTCTGTTGGTATTCTGTCAACTGCATTATACACTTGTGCATCGCCACAAGTTTGACATCATGCCGTCTTCCGTGTCTTGCTGCTCCTTCTGAAGTGAATAGCCATTCTGAAATCGGCTATTTATTGTGAACATTGTCACACCAGAACTGTTCGCACAGAGCAGTCACATCTAATAAGTTTTTCCTATCAGTCGGTAAACAGTTCCTTTGATTAACTCTTTCGCACATGTATGCTTCATTTCTGATTCGCTACTCGGGTGACCTTGGCTGTCCACTGATTAGCTTTGTGTAGTCGTGTTATTGAATTGTTGTTTGAAGTGTCATGACTGGGAGTTTAGGCTTTGAGTTATCCTGTTACACTAGCTATGGTTACAAAGTGGAGGTGTATGGTACATGGTTGTAAACGTTCATTTTCGAATAAATTATTAATGTACTGGCTTGAAGTGCTTTTCCATCTGTGTTTTGCATATGAACCTGTTTAGTTTGGATGTTTTCTTAAATGTGCGGTTTTGTTTATCCAACATGCCTCATGCCTGCGACCGTAGTTTAATAACTGATAGACGACTAAATGATCACATGATCAATTGTATAAATTTCCTTACTCTTTTACTGTACAAGTTATATTGGTTGGGAACTGGGTACTATCCATGTGTCTAACCAAATTCCTTTCACATGTAACCAAGATTATTGCTTGAAGTGATGACGTACGTTTCTGGGTTACGAACTTTGTTTGTTGCCTTAAACAAGACGGAAACCACGTTGTCATTGCCGAATCAGCATATGATCAGTTGTTGGCAGTTCTGTACTTGACTCGCCAACTGACTCACCGCTGGCCATTCTCTAATTCGTCCAAGACTTCATGATACTCGTATGTATCATACCAAGTCTCTGTTTACGTCCTCCGTTTGTTTTCTTTCTAACTGAACTACCTAATTCATATGAACACAGTGATTGCTGTGCTTTTCTGTTTCCGTTTTCTTAACACTGTGAGGAATCCAAGCCTGTCCGTCACTATATCACATCATCTCGTCATGCATGCTGTCGCCGCAACACTGACTACCACAAGCCTGATTCCTCTGATCATTCATAATGGTTATGAGCTTGATCAGGTGATGCGTCGTGGAATGTTCTAGAAGAGGAAAAATTAATATCATATATAGGTGAAATGGGAAAAATAAAGCCGCACAGTGGGACTGTGTAATACAAGCACGCACGCCATTGATTACGGTATGTTGCCATCTCGGATGTATTCTTAACCAGCGATCTGAATGATCACGAGATATTTAATCACATAGACAGCATCTCTCCACTTGATTCAGTCTAGCAGTGAGGGTCCCCATATACGTTGATCATGCCGTTGTTTGGCCACTTGTTGACGTTTCTCGGTACATAAAGTTCGGAGTTGTGAACTCTCAGTTAATGTGGGAAGTACATGGTTCAATTCTACCACCTTACTCCGTATCATTGATTTCTCTTTGTCTACATTGTCCCGACCTACATCTTCCGAATGGGTACGGTTGTGCGATAAGGAAAACGAGAAACTATTCATGTGATCCGTTGATCGCTTGCCCTAGCGGGAGGCTTCTTTACTGAACGACTTCATGCATGTTACACAATGTTACATTGTTACTTGGAACACGAGCCAAAATTGTAACAAAAATACAACCATCCATTTGTTATGTCAGTGTGATTAGGCTAACAGTTAGACGAAAGCCAATAGGTAATGTGAGATCTGTTGAATATGATGGATCGAAATACAGTCGATAGGCTACAAATGCATGTTGTTTTATTTTTGGTGTCACAGTACTGGCGGTATTTTCTTTTGTCTGTATCGCAGTTGCTTTCCGTCTTCGTTGTACTGATTTCATCATCAACAAACTACAGTTACTATTCACTGGTTACCGTACACATTGACTCTGATCTGTTTTGCATAAATTTACTGTTGAAGAATGCTGCTTTATGCAATCGTTTCTGCTTGCGTTGGTAGTTCATTTAGAAACGGTCCTTATTATAACGAGAAGTCGTTCAGTAAATCAAGACCATTATTGTCCAACTCGCACGTTCCAAAGCCACGTGGGCGCTCGCGTTTGTGTACCAGAATTCCAGTTTACAGTGCAACGAAGGTTCCATTTAAATATCGTGTATATTTCTGTCGGGTTCTGTGCATTTGACTAATGTTGTCTCCCGTTGGCATGATTTTGTTGAATGATGAGTCGTTCGGCCACTAATCCACGTCGACGTATTCCATTGTTGGAATACTCGCCTGTCCGACTTGGTCATTTATCATTATGATGATCCACTTCCCTCCGTGTTTGTCCGACAAAATCGTCATATTGTTTTCAACGTTTCACAATTTTCCGCTGGTTTTCTAAAAGTGCATACAACAAACAAAACTTGTTTTCAACAACATTGTACTGCTCTACTGCTTGAAGTTAAAAACAGTTGGAAAGCGGCTGCCCTACCATACCTGTTTCATGGGTTGCACGTTAGTTTGGCTCTGTGGGGTGATGGTGATAACGGTAGCAGTTTTTCCTCAAGTCTGTGTGTTGACTATCGAATTCCCTTTGCATTTCTATACACCTTTTTGTTCTTTGTGAATCCAGCCTTGTTTACAAATCCTCGTTCGTGGGTGGCCACGGCTGTTGACTGTTCTGTTTTGGTCTCTGCTTTGTGCATCAAAACATTTTTTGTTGTGCATTCCATCCTATGGTACCACCATTTGTAATGCAACTCTGTTGTGCTGCTGCCTTCCTTTGCCCTTGCTAGTCTATCCATAATTCCCCCTCCCCCTTTCTATAACTCTACGCACGCATACTGTAGCTATCGAATTCTGTACTTGGTACAAGTCGTCCAAGCCCTGTTGAATCCATTATTACTTGCTTTTTTCATTATATCCACCACCACCAATATTATCAGCCCCATTGTTCTAATCGTCTTTGTTTATTGTTTATAATTCATATATGTGCACCTGTGTATGTGTTTCACCTTGGTTGTTTTGTCCTAACGAGTACGTTTCGTGCAAGGTTCTGGGCAATACGATTCTCGTTAGGCCACAATTGCAAACTCATTTTACATGCTTCCAGACTATTTCTACTACTGTCACTTTTGTTTTCAGTTGTTGTTGATTTACTGCTACACTTAACAGCAAATCAGTTAGTATTCCCTCTATTTCTCGACAGATCCAATACTCCCATCAACAGCATCGTATTGATTTGATTTCTCTTGTTTTGTTCTATCTTGGGACCAGGTGCGCATACTTTTGTACGTACCGTGATCGCTAACCTATCTCATATCTTCTCGGAATTGGTTCTACTTTTCGGCACAGAAGAATTGGTAAATCGTAGGCAATCGGATCAAAAACCGAATGGAATTCGAAGCATTCTCACTCAGATTGTTACCATGCTCGTGGATCAGTTTCGAACAAGTTGCTCGTGAGTGTGATTATGTTTATGCTTTCAACTTTTGGTTTAATGTGTAATCTTGCAGTGATGTTTATGTGAATCTTCTCGTTTGAGTTTTTGTATTCGAGTCCTCCTCACGCTAGTACGTGTGTTACTAGTATATCAACAGTTTGATACGTTTTTGTGTAAATGCCTAGATTGATTGGTTGGTTTATTCATGTCAACGCACATCACGCTTGTTCATGAGTCTATAAACTATCACCAGAGCTTTTGGTTGGCCGTCTTCTTTTCATTAAATCGTCCCGGTTTCTGCTTTTATGTATTTTTACACAACTGTCGCTTTATTGTTTCAAACTGTTGTAATCTGCATACTTCCACGTATGCGTATATTAACGTCTGTTTTATCGCACTTTGGTGTTATTGATCAGATCCATAAAGTTAACTGTCATACATACATTACAAATGAACATCTAAGGGACTTAAGTAACTAATCAGCTACGCAGCCTTATACACCCAGCCACTTCATAGTTTTCACTGTCCACCTTCACTAAGTTTCGTGCTACATCGACAGCTTGTTCGAACAATGGCGTTTTGGTCATATTCAACTTACATGCAAAGTAAATCACTTCATTATTTTCGACCTTGGGACGTATCCATGACCACTGTTCACAAAGAAGCAGAGTAATAAATATGCATAAATATATATGATAGAAAAATTGTGGGGCGGGGGGAAAACGATGATTCGTGAAAATTGTTGTAAACAACCCTACGGACACCAGTTTACCACTGACTACTATGAGCTGTCATGCTCGAGAGCCTTTCAAACCAGCGGTATGGATGGTCGTGAGCATCGCAGTCGAGTAGGTGGTACTTTGTTCAGGAAAGAGGTCAAAACTCTCATTTTCTGCAATCGCGTAATCTTCTGGTCGGCGTGCAGCAACCACGATTTATAATGTGCGGTACTCTATCGATGTATGCAGTTCTTGATCCAACTATCGTACGCTACACATTTTTCCTAAATCGGTTATCGGTTGCTAACTTGCACATTTCCTAAATACACGCCGACGAGCCATCACGTTGTTCACGCAGTCAATTCATTTGATACAAGCTAGCCGATGGAGACAACGGTGGTTGAATATCGAGAGGCTACGTTCATTCTCCACACGAATA
Organism: Paragonimus heterotremus; assembly: GCA_013368495.1. Classification (NCBI taxonomy): domain Eukaryota; kingdom Metazoa; phylum Platyhelminthes; class Trematoda; order Plagiorchiida; family Troglotrematidae; genus Paragonimus; species Paragonimus heterotremus. The sequence goes on along the minus strand of LUCH01000598.1, from coordinate 111,224 downwards.
GACCACGTCCCTGATCAATAGTGGTGAACTGAATGCATATACACACTGCAAACCCTGTCTTTTATCGACAACTGAACGTCTTTACGATGCCATAGGTGATGAAGATCAATGATCACGTGCTTTCACCATCCTCGTGGACGCCCCGTTGGTTACATTACAAGCTGATGAGGTGGAACGATCGATACTTTCCAGTTGTATGCTGATAACAAAAAACGAGATCAGCATCAATTCAATCCTGCAACCACTCTCCACTTTGAATGTGCAACGTGCATACCGTACAGGCCAGTCGTCATTTAATCGGTTCGGTATGGTTTGCATGTTCTCTACAAAGGAACTACATGAAGTTGTATCTTCCCCAAGTTCAGCTTGCTACGATGTGAAGGCTGTACTCATTGATCTTCGAAACCCTCGAGATCTCCTCCTGGGACATCGTCCATCACATACACGAAAAACGGGGAGTTGGGATACTCTCGTGGAACACCATTTGAAGTGGAGGTCGCCCATATATGCGGACCCATCACTCAGAGCTAGTATACAACAACTTTGATAAATTGACGCACTTCGCTGCAGTAAAGACTGCCCGGAAAACAGGTTAGGCTTGCTAATCGAAAACATTCCATAGGTTCAAATAAATACCACGAACGTTTACTGAAAAAGATAGGTACCGTTGCCCAACTGTTTCTCACAAGGTGTGGATATGATGGATACACCCACGACCAGTCACTTAGTAGAAAATAACCTAAGGATAATCAGGCAGGAGACTTTTTTGAGACATCAAGTCTTGCGAAGGCTATGTTTTGGTTTACTGTTCACATCCGATAGCTTTCTCATTCATCGTTACCTTGGATTTTCGTTTATTTGCTGTACTCATATTTTGTCTCGTCGCATTTTTATCGCCGTCAGTTGTGTTCCTTTTTTTTGGCTGCCATTTTTCATTGAATGTCTAGCCACTAGACGTTATTTTTTCTTTGACTACTTCCACTCATTTGCCGAAACAAAATTCTCGTCTAATTCAGTGAGATCAAACCACTATCGTTGCCCCACTCAGCACAATTGCAGTTGGCCTTGGATTTTCAGACCCTTCGGAGGCTGGTACCGAAAGCACTGTTTGCACCCGATACGGCTGAGCAGTTGAATCGTCTTTGCCAACTGTCAGATAACGTGCTGGATCGTCAAGAGAAACAGTACGTGATTGCTTTTTATTGATCGACTTGTGCTCATTTCATTTGCAGCTCTCTTTTTAGGTCTTGGTGAGAGAGAAATACCTGCATGCAATATACTCTTCTTTGCATGATTCTAACCGCTTTTTTAAGGACTGAAAGTGAAAATTTGAATGTAATTGTGTCTTGGTCATCAAAGTTGTATGTCTGAATGATATCGCTTACTTCCGTTCTTTTTCAAACAACCTATAAGTCATGTTGAGCCATTTACATGTAGAAATTTAAGACAGTTATGTTCCCCGGAGGAATCCTATTTGCGTGTTCTACATGATTAGATATGTATGACCCATGTTACCATTTTTAAAATGTTAAGTATTGTTGCCCAATTGTGTTAGCTCTGATCATACTCGAGTTGCTTCATTCAAGGCGTTTCGTGTTGCTAACCTTTCTCATATATTTGTGTGGTTGTCATCTTATAAACTCGCACCGATGTTGCTGAGGCTTCCATAAACACATAAAGTACACTCGCCGACTTCAATTACCGGTTACTTCTCAAGAATGCCAAGTTGCCAATTAACAATACGATTTCTAGTGTGTGCTGCACCAAAACTGGAAGACATTATCCACCTATCCGATTGCTTTATACAAACTGTCTTCGATCACTGTTACCTACTTTGGTCAATCTCCATTCAGTGGACTGATTATGAGATTAACTTTATTGTTCGTCGATGTTTGTTTTAAATAACTCCCAGCTTACAACCAGTGGATTAGGTTCTGTTAATTCTCAGTCTACTTTGACTTATCCACTTGCTCCATTTATTGACATAACGTGGCTGTTAGCTCTGGGAACAAACTTGAGGACTGCCAGGTGATAACACGGTCGATTTGGTATGTCAGGTTGGAAACTGAACAGCCATTGTTGCGATCCAAGGACATGAATGGCGCGAGAATCATTTGTTCGGAAAATCTACACATAGGATATGCGCTTTTACACCACAGCAAACAAAAGACATTTGCATCTAACTGATCCTGTGACATCACGATTGGTACAGTTGCCAGTGTCCAGTTCATGTATGGAAAAACATCATTTCATGCCAGTATTTTTTCTTGTATTTTCCCCCAGTTACTTCAATATCTAGATAAATACCCATATCTCTGCTGTGAAGTAGTGTAAGTAGCATAGTACGATCATTCGTCCTTACTACACCATCAGGAGGTCGGTGGTTGTAAGGACTGTCAGTCGTAGCGTTGTGTCACAATTGCTGCTGTTTCTGCGTCCGTATTATGGTTGTGTTTGGTATATTTTTGTGTCCACCATTCTGTTACTTACAACAATCCGTACCATGGTACCCATTGTTACAGCTGTATGTTGTAATGTAATGTATGTTTCAATAGTTCTAGGCTCGTGTTTTCTTCTAACCAAGTCTTGTGGGGGTTCGCCTTACCATTGCTGTCCAGATTGAATTGTCTGCCCGGCGGTCGCACTAAATATTCACCAGGAACTGTTTCAGCCGTTCCACAATTGTTATCCGAACAGTAAGAGCGGGATGAGTGAATTATCCGTCATTCTCCTTAAGTGTTGTATTCTGTCTACGGTTTAGCTCGCTATTCTTATCTCTCAGAACGAATGGTTATCGAAACTATCTTAGAAATTCCTACCGTCCTTCTTGTTGTTCTGTTGACCGAAAACGTTTCTGTTTTGACAACCAAACTTGTTTTTCAGCTGTAGATTGATCTGCTGCTCTCGAGATTGTCGTGTTCGAATAACTGTCTTGCTTAGCGATCTCTCTTCGTTTATATATGTTTAACTCAACTTTTCGAAGTGAGTCTCAGTTGTACTAGTGAAACAGTCTGGCATGTCCGAATGATATTTCTGGTCATCTTCCGTAGTGACCAGTGTAGAGTGTGTAGTGTCTTGGATCTTCAACTTCCTGTTCAAGTGTAAGGCGTTTGCCGTATGATCTAACTGTATGGCAACAAAAACTCAATGTTCTGAAACTGAAAACAATTATTTTTGTCTACTAAGTTTGAATAACTGCAAAAAACTCAAGTAGCAGGATGTTATACGACTTGGGGCCATCCAGAAAGGCTCCGTGTTTGACCACTGTTACACCAAGTTTAAATTTAATTGTACATAAGTATACGTGAGCATTCATTACTAGATCTAGCTACTTCAAATATTCAAAATTCCACGGATTCAACACATCCAAGGGGATTTGGCTGACTTGTATGTGTATAGTTTAGCATAACGCGACCCACATCAAGTTTACTGTGAGGTATTTTGTGTCAGCTGTGAATAGTTTCCATACTGTGTATTCTCAAGCAGCTTCCTGATTAGGTTATCCCCAGTAGTTTATGATTGACTAACTTTCAAAAAAGTACCAGTCATGATAACTCATAATACCGGAAACCAGATTCTTCTTGGTGCTTAAAGTGTGGAATCTTCTGTTCACAGTCTATCAAATAAAACTTTGATTACCCTCGAGCTGTTACATCATCCTACTTGACGATTTGTTTTGGTACCTTTTCACCATATGTTTGATAATCAATCTCAGCCAAACGATTCTCATTTCGTTTTGTTTTGCATTCCATCCCGTTGAACTTGCGGCCAAGAGGTGTTTTGTTCTTATTTTCTCTGCTTGGCACCTCTTGATTCTTACATATGCATGATGCGGTTAGTGTGCATGTGACTAAAGTTGATCTCCTTACAAAGTTGAACACTACTGTTCTGACACAGATCTGAAAACAGATCCGTTGCAAATTCAGCAGCATAAAACAAACGACTGGTAAGAAAGTAGATGGAAACAGTAGGCAAAACGCAAAGCAAAAAGTACACCGGTAACAAAAAGTGGAGAGAAACGTTTTCGCAGTGTTACGCTGCACATGGTTTGAGATTTTTTCCCCTGCTGAGTTTTGTTTCATTTGGTTTCCGCGGGAGAGAAGTTTGGATAATAACTATTGAAGATGGTCACTATGACAGACAGTACAACAACTATGGCTTACTGTTATCTTCCTCAAAGTCTCTTGCCAACAACATTCAACATCTTTTTGACTCAAACCAAGAGAAGTCATACTTGATGCTAATTTCTTTATACCATTATATCATCTCATAGGAAGTCTATCTGTAATCTTTTTCCAGCCATAATCAGAACGATGCGACATGCTAGACGCTAGGTAAGGATGCATAGGACGTAATCGAAATTACTGCGCTTTCCTAGCGCACGCCGGACATTGCTCATATTTTACCTCAGCTTATACATCCAACCTGAATATTCCCTAGAATTAATTATGCTTTTAGGTTTGGATGTGACAGTTCTGTCGTGCTAAATGGTGTTGTGACTTAACAAAGACTTCGGCCAGAGTTCAACTTCAACGATATGTTGTATTGATAAGTTCTTACCAACAAATACAGCTCTATTTTAGTGTTTCTGTCAACAACAAAAAGAGGAATCTAGCTGAACACATCTGAATTTGAAAGCCAAGGTTAACTATAGGTGGTGTTCAACCGACAGTGAGCTATATCTAAAATTGTCTTAATGACCTGTTGAGAGGCACAAGAGGTCAGATTAGTACGATGTTCACGTGTCCTCGGACATTCTGAATATATATTGACTTGTTAAAGAATTGTGGTTCAGATTTCTCCGCCCACTATTACATATCAAAAGGAAATGTAAAATCCGTTTTCGTCTTCAACCGTGTGATTCTAGGAAGATTTGCAACCCACCATTCGTTGTCTGGCCACACGCGACCAGTTCGTTTGTCTTCCAGATAGCCAACTATACAGCAGTTGAGTTTATTTCATTGGCACTTTGCCCACACTTGAACAAAACGTGAGGCGCCACTCATGACAGTCTGGTCGAAACTTCAGATGACCACCCGTCAACTTGTCAGCCCAGACCGATTGACAAGAGATATTTTCTGGTGCTCTTGGAATTGTCACTGTGGCGTCAGTCAAGTTGATCGACCGTTTTTGCACAACTACTGTAACCTCAAACAAAACTGGATCAGACGACTAAAGACTGATTTATGTAGACCGATAATTTGGTTGATTTTAGCTTACTTTGTTAGTATCAAGCACTAAAAGATCTTTTTACTAGTTTTGCGATTATACTGATAATCGAATTCCACTATGACCCTGATCTGTACGATACGCCTGGACGTCAGATTATTCTAAAATGTCCTGCTGTTGTAAACTTGGTCTTTTTTGTCTCCCTGAGAACCATAGCTTAATGCTCCACTCTAGTTATACGGTCCCGGTATCATTTCGTGTCACCTTGTTTGTGGTATCTCAAGAGATTTCTTTGACAGTACTCTGTATCTACATAACGGTCCAAATTGAGCGACTCGCACTAGTTGATTGAGACAGAGAACGAAAACGAATGTTTCGCCTTGGATCCCTAGCTGTATGTGAACGATTACACTAACAGGCTTCCTAACTGAGTTGGGGCGGTTGGCGCCAGCGGATCGCGGTGTCTGATATTGGGTCAGTGGAGAAGTGATGTGTGACTTAATATGGGATGCTCCGTTTGGCATACACAACCACGCCTCGTATCTCATAGTGAGCGTTCGCTTCTCCTATCTGATTAGAACGTCTACCACTGCAAGTCTTTGCACGGTGTTAGGATCCTAATGCGATATTCTGTTTCCACTCGGTTCCATTGTATCTGTGTTACCCGTTTATGTCAGATCACTATGATAATGTTGATGAGTAACAAACTAATCCTTGATGCATTCTAAACTAATGAAAATGTTATACCGGAACACATGAAAGTGTTATGGAGTATGTGCAGTTAGCACTCCTTCGTAGTCGCAATCTTCTTGCTGTTTTGTGAGCTAATCTTCAACCCCTGAAAAATGCAAAACATACGTATTTCTTACCGTCCTATCAACTTTTCACTAACCCTAACCAGTTGTTACTGTTTAATTGCCCAAGCTAAATTTTTGGAAATGTAAGTGCTTGATCACCTTCATTTTGAAACCTGATTTTCTGTTTGTTCTAGATATCTCGATAAGTGTGTGGACAAAGAAAAAGCCCGTTTACGTCTGTTGATCGATGGACTTGGTGCAGTGGATTCGGCTCCTTCGGTTATTGTAATTCGTGGTTAGACCTGCCGCTAACATCATTTACGATCTCCACAGTTAGAGACGAGCCTCTTTCGCTTCCATTGCATGCATTCTTTTTTAACTACTCTCTCACTCATTGCTCTTTTGATTTCACTGTGATATGAAATGCTTTTTTTCTATAAACTATACTTGCTTTTCTGACGTTCGTGTATACCCTGTTTTGTGTGACAGTAATATCGGAATGTTATTCGTCATTAGAGTTGTTTGTTTGAAGTACACACGACTTGCTAAGTTTGCCTCTGTTTCTCGTTCGACTGATCAGGTGATCATGTGGTTCTCAAACTTTTCTTCTTCATTGACCTGTTTGAGTGGTTACAAGCCGCCTAACTAGTTGACGTTAACATCCATCTACATGTTAATTCTCCGCATCGAATTGTTCTTATCCATTGAAGTAGGCCTCGAATGCAAAGACCATGAATTTGGTGCATTGACTTTGTAGGTCTCGCCTGCTGATTGTCAGGCCGACCTTAGCCCAGTATTCTCTAATCCTATTATCACTCTCAGTGTTATGTGTTTGAGCACTTGCCATCTTGGCTGTTATATCGGTTTGAACAATGTGTCAGCCCTGCTTGACAACAAGCGCTTAGTCGCGTACAAGTGGTGTACAGAAAAACAGTCCGTTAGTAGTACTAGCGAAGAATATCGTTCATATAGAGAACCCGATCTGCGATGCCTCTTTGTACTTGTGCCCATTTTTTGACTTTGTTAACGCTCAGGTTGTTCGTTTCGAACTGGTTGGTCTGGTTAGCAAATTCGAGTCGTGTTAACTGAGAACTGTTTTGTCTAACTTTACCACTGCCGATGTGTACCGAGAATATTGTGTAGGCGATAAATGGCGATTCCAACGAACTGAAATAATATAGTATTCATGTCGTATAATTGTTTTTTTCTATACCTCAAGAGTGAACCGGTATGCATTGTTCCATATTGCGTGTACCTGTTTGACAAGTAATGTGATCAACAATTGTTTTCACGTTTGACTTGGACTCTGAGACCAGGTAGATCATTAGTTCTCGTACTCGACAACGAATTCGTCTTACGTGTAAAGTTTGCTGCGTAAAACTGTTGTCTTTCCATACTTCACCTTCGAGGAGAGGGTAATTAAAGGTTATGTTTCTTCATCCCATTGGTTGTATAGGCTGTTTATTTCATTGTTAAAACTATCTCTCACGTTGAACCACTTAAATTTGTTTTCATATGTTTGCTGTGAGCGATCCCTTTTCCGCGTCTAAGCACAGATGGTAAATTCGTAAATAGTGAAATGATACGGGGTCTTCATTAGTCGACTGCGGCATACTCTTTTTACTCGACTATTTCGCTCGGGGGTTGAGTGGAACTGGCCATGGTCCACCACAAATGTTGGCAAGCACCTGTGTGTCTATTATAGTTGGCTGATAGCCTCTCAGACAGTGAAACCGACTTCAAAGTTTCCCTGTGATCAAAGCGTGCCGCTAGGTAACTACCCCCCCGCTTGTCTGTTCTAGCAAGTTTATGATATTCAGTGCATATTTTCTTGCACTGCCATAGACAGTAACAGATCTGGGTTAATGGCTTCACTATCATCATCATCATAGTCCAAAGCATTAATCATTCACATTTTTGGTAATTGTTTACACACTTCCGGAAACTGTGTGGTCTGCCATCGGTTTTATTATCACCACCGCTGTTAGAAAGCAGGCCGTTAATAGGCGGCACCAGTGTTTGATAGTTCATGGTATCGTGCTTATGGTGTTGTGCAGTCCTGACTTGCGTGCGTATAATCACCTAAATTCTGTATATTTAATCGCACTCGATTGTCGGCCTTTGAAGCCGCCGACGGGCGAATTATATTCCTCCATTGTTGGGTAAGTTAACCATATCGGGCAAAATAGGTTGACCCAGATGTAACTTCGCTAACTGTTGACGTCAGTACCAGTATCACTGTCGAGTGTGTTCTGACCTTACCTTCTATCATATGAACACTGTTCACCAAAAGTCCCTACTCCCACTAGAACATTTTAGGCAGCCGCTACGGGTATTGTTCATTTTCCTTCATTTCGGTAGCAGTACTATGTGCTACGTTCATCTTGTAACAGTGGGTAATGTTTACATGTTTCTCAACACGGCAGTTCGTCGTAAAGTTATATACAATCATGCAGGACACTGTCCCCCACGTGACCACAACTGCAATGGGGTAAATATCATCATTTCAGTGATTGATTGTAGGCGCGTATCATATCAAGTCATAAATTTGAACATATAACCGAAAACACAGAACTGAGTTCTACGGAAGACTTCAAGGACTACAGGGAAATGACAAATATCACCGTTCCATGACCCCGAAGATACTGAACGTCGAAATGCAACGGTCATTTATCCCCAGTTTATCGCTAACAATTGTTTCGCTACCGTAACTCTGTGACAGTCTCGTGTATGTTGATAGATCAACTTAGGTCCTGTTTGATGGTCTGTGCTGTCAGGAAGCAGCCTCCTTCATACATTTTGGTGATTGTTTGTTTCAAAACTCAGCTAATTGCGTGCATAGCTGTACATGATTGTCTGGGACTTTGCGTGTGACATATGGAACTGTGTTATGAACACGTGATCCAGTAAGACCATCAATGTGGTGAAGTCCACCTCTGTGTGCAGAACACCGCTACTGAACCGTGTAACGCAAGTATCTGCTTCCTAACATGTTTCGATTAAGGACAGAATGTTTCTAGCCCTGTTGCAGTTTATGCATTTCTGGCATGTGCACAAGTTTGGTGGGATCATAGTTGGCCCTATCTACAAATTTATCCCGTCTGACTCATCTGATGGACGTAGTCTCTGACCTACTAAGTCAACATCTCTGTCATACATAATGACCTCTCCAATGGGATAAAGAAAAGCGCACAGATGGTTATCATAACTGTCTCATCCTAACCAAAGTGGATAGCAAACAGCTTTTTTGTGGCAACTTATTGTGATGATAACATTCGCTGTTTGTTCTCAGGAACAAGAAGAGTCTTTTCTTGCTGGCGGTATACTAACACAGTTGTGATTATTGCTCTTAAGCGTCATATCAGACGGTCAGTGAGTGTGCGCATCTTGACCACAGTTTCAAACTGTTAGAGCGATGTGAGTCGAATTGTATGTCACCTATTTAAAAAGTGAGCAATTACTGTCACTGTGTTTGATAGTTTATCCAACATCTAGGTTGTTGAATTTTCAACTTTATCGCCGAAATTTCTGAGTATGTAAAGCAACTAGTCACAGTGGAAGTTGCATGATATTCGAATATGAATGGTCATTCAGTATTAATTATCTGGGTGCTCGATACCAAGATTTGAATCGGCGTCAATTGAAGCTCCTCTCTACTCAATCGTGAGCTTTGGTATTGCTGATTCACCAGGTGAACTTCATCTATGTCGATATAATTTAAACTGGGGACGAATCTGGCTATCGTCGAGGTCTACTGAGCCCTTCCTTCACTTTTTAATTAGACTGGTGACAAATTGCACGTCACTCCTATTTGATCGAACCTTTTTTATTGACCCACTTTAAGATGATCCATTGAGCTTGGTAGAACTTATCTTATCAAGGCTCTTGTTTTTAATAGTTGCGGTTCATTTGACTTGACATTAGGTGTGAATACAACCTGCTGCAAATAAGTTCTAGCCCGTTACGATCGATACCGCTTGAGTACTGCCAACTGTGTCGGAAGTGGTGTTAGGAGTAGGCGGCTTGTGGAACTGATTTAAACTCACTAGTGCAGCCACTGTAAATGTTCTGTCAATCTTTCATGACTTCAAGATGGCATTTTCTCATTTCCAGTAACGTGATCTGCTGTCCATGAACCCTTGATGAAATCTGAAACTCAAATCATTCACTGGAATCGAAATTCTATTTGAACTGGACAGCAATTCAAAATTAACAGCTATATATATTGTTATTCTGTGTAGATTGTCGGCTGTAGAGAAATAGTTTCACACGGGTTGTCTCAGGTTATTGACAGTTCCACGTGAACAAGAGTGTAATGTACACTTCTCACTTCCAGCCGGATATCCCATATCATGAGACCGCGCATAGTTTGGACACGGTTTCTAAGTGGTGTGTGTTTGTGGTCCGGTGTCCTCTTGGTTCATGACAGCCCACGTTATGGGAAACCTCATTACTTCCGCCCTGATTCTCCGATTCGGTGGAATGGGCGTGTAAAGTTTACAATCTTGTTTTGTGATCTTTCCGATTGACACTCGTGTGACACCGGAATGGGCAAACTGTGAGTTTTATTATCCATTTATACCTAGCATATGCATCCCCAGTGTTGATTGTGCAATTCTTGTACAGAAAATAGCTGTTTCGTCTCATTTTGCCTATGAATACTGAAACTTACTTATTAGCACAAATATGTGTTTCTTTACACTTAACATCCAGTATAAGGTTTTCTTAGGATGTAACAAAAAGGATAGCTTCTGTTGTTTGTCATTGGGCACAAAGATCGACGCTGTACTGACATTAAGGGTGGTAGCATCCAGGCTTAAAACAGCTTAGCAACATTGTTGATGGTCAAAGTTGGCAAACAACAACTAACAGTGATTCTGTGTTTCAACTCATTCGTGAGACTTTCGCAGTTTCCTCTGTTGCTTCTGCTCCGGGAGCCATGCAATGCTTTTGGTGGCTTTGCACTGGAACAAAATATATGCGTTAGAAACTTCTGCCTTATTTCTTGATAATCAGAGTAAGACTGCAGCCATTCAGTCATGCTGTTATCAATACCCATGAAGGGATATGCTGTAATCAATCCTCTCAGACGAGTTCTTAAGGCACATCTGGATTTTTAATGATACCATAGAACTCCTAGACATAGGCTGCAGGTGAACTCCAATCGCTCACAGTTGCATAATGCTTTGTACGCCGTCCGTCTATCATTTCTTCTAACATCGCAAATTAAGATGACTGTGGCTTATTTAAAGTGACATACTTCGGATCGGGTAGCATCAGAACATCTGGAGAGTCGACGGATACCGACAGATTGTCAACAATTGATGTAGAATTACCAACTGATTGGGAAGTGATTAGCATTCACGAACACAATAATAGCTATTCTGACCGAGGCTGAAACAGAAGAACGGATAGAATGGTGTTCATTTTTCGTTGAATCTTCAAGAAAATTTACACCTCCATAAAGTAAGCTTATTAAAATTGTTTTGCCAAACGCAGTTCCATGGAGCAAGTTATTCACCTGGCACGCATTTTGCATGTAGAAATACGATGGTATACTGTAAAAAATTTTCATTTGGTCCGTGTATAATAAGTAATGACCCTTAATAATATTTACAGTCTATTGTTAGCTTTTGACACCATAATTTGAGATGATAATCTGGAAGGAACAACCATTTCGGATTTTCAGCAGTTTAATATTAGTTTTTCCAGTTATATCTATTAGCCAATATCCAGAACTGATGTTGTTGCCAAAGCTTAACTGTGATTATTAACGGCTATCCTAGTCCGATATATATTGTGTATATATGTGTCTTGCCCACATCGTTAACTAAACGCCAGTGTAACCAGTTCACTTTATCCATGTGATAAGATTAAAATAAAACTGAAACGTTTACTTTGCGTTGAAGAGTTAAGGTGGTTATCGGTTTGTAATAAATACTTTTTGTTTTGCGGCCACTTAGTTTGGAATGTGACTGTAACAGTAACAGTTCGCCAGGTGTTCGCATACTGTAGTTTTGTATATCCTTCTGTTCGTTTGATGAACAATTCACTGTGTCCATATTTGAAATTTCCGATTGAGCACACGCCCTGCCGACTGTGAGTACGGATTGCACATTAATTATGCTGTATCGTTGAACGACTTATCGCTATGCCAGGATCGCGTGTTTTATGAATGAACAAACTTTTCGTCTGGCTTCTGTTGAGAGAAACCTTGATAGGCAAACCCCCACAATATGTTCGTCTGCTCATCTTCATTTTGAGTCATGATTCCAACTAGTATGCACATTTTGTCGCCTAGTTTCTATCGAAATGTTCGCGTCCGGACTTTATTCTACGTTTATTTTTTTACCGTCAAAATTCCCCTACAAATACTACGCTGTTCGTTACGTGCATACTGCGGTGATACTGGCACAGTATAAGGCCATCGCTAAAATTTCACTGCCCCTGATTTGGGCGATGTCTGAAATTCTTCCCCGACTGATTCCGGTATCAATGGTCACATAATAAAATCTTATAAAAATACGATTAACTATCTGTCTCGCAGATGTGTGGCGACAAAGAGCATGGTGTAGCACGGAATTTCCTCGATTGTTGAAATAATCAATTATCTGGTAAATTCCGGACTACTTTCCAGCTCATACCTTTGATTGGGTCTAATGAAAAATAAACTATGTAGCAACCGATCAGATAAGCATGCGCAAAAATTCTCGACACTAGGTCAGGAATCGCGATTCATTAACTACGCTATTTTTTGTTTGTGTTTTTACCGATGAAACACATAGGAGTAATTGATGTGGTTTCACAAACATGGACCGAGTTCAAAACCACAATGTACTGTGACAGTTCATTTGAGAGAAAAGATGTCATCTCGGTTAAGCCTGTGGTAGAAGTGAGGGTGGTTTCGACTTGTCTCCTAGCATGGCTTTTCACAGATATTGCCTAACTCACTGTCTCCCTGCGGTTAAAGTGTCCTTTGCTGAAGTATGGCAATGAAAGTAAACAGTTCGGCTCATAACCACAGTGTGCATAATAAGCCAACGGTTCTTCATCTAAAGGTATTACAAAATGTTATAGTTATGTGTACGTTCGTATAAATCTATTTGAATTATTGTGCCTGTGATTGAACGATCATGAATAGACTGCTGACCAACTCGGATGACTGAACACTATTTGGAAGGCTCTGAAACTATTCGCGTTCTATTAGTCCCGTGGGTGAAAACCTCCCCTAAGCTATAGACAGTGGCAATCACACTAGGGTACATGGGGCTTCTTGGCTAGTTCCTATTCGACAGGTTTACGAACACTAACTTATCTCTGAGAAACTCCGAGAAACTTTAGCTTCAGTTCACTACCTCACGTCAGAATTACTGGATTCTTATAGAATTATCACAACTCAACCTTCCGTTAGAGTAACCCGGTTCATTCCTTCATAACGGTATCAGCAACTGCGCGACAAAACTACAACACCACTCAATACTCGCCAGACAGTTTTGTCAAGTTACTCCAAATAATTCGAATCTTGTGTTTCTCACTAAATGGGGTAATTAATTCTTACTTATTTGTTTAGTTATCTATTTGACGCCCATTAGTATGGAAACTCTCGCAAATGACTCCGGCATTTAATTATAAAATCAATTCTTGAGCACATATTGCTCCCGTCTTCTAAATACAGACCGCTTGAGTGGAGCGCACGGTGAAATGTCCATCACCTGACATGAAGAGGCTTCAGCCGGGAGGGTTAGATAGGCAGAGGTTTGAACACTATGTTGAGGAATCTACAATCGGTAAGTCTTTGAACACCGATTTCAGGCAGAAGCAATCGATGAATATGAACTGTGTACAATTTCACTATGCTATAAAGTGTAGCTCTCGACAAGTTAAAAACCAGTTGATCTTAATTTTTGGAAATTGTGAACAGGCTCATTTTGAATCCTAAAACTTCATTCAACACCCTAACTATTTAAAAACAGCTGTGAATTTAACTACATTTGGTGATTACCATGGTACCATACCACCTGTTCCAATGAAGTTTGGCTATGATAACCTGACTGTTTGTTTAAAAAGCTTCTGTGCTTATAGATTAAGATTTTACAACCGGATCTCAAGTGACGACATTTTACACCTTTGCTGTGAACATGTTTGTAGTGATGGTTAGACATAAATGCGACATTCCGATGCGAACTTAGAGTCAACTATTCCTTATGTGGCGTCGTCTCTGTTGTTATTGTTTAGCATTCGGTCTAGTAGTAGCACATCAGAAAAGAACTTATTTACCAACTTTTTACATTTGTTGTACTCGTTAGTTATATTTGAACAGCCGAAATAGTGGAGATTATCAGATGACTCTAGTGCTCAAAGTGTGTGATTGGTCGTTTCCTAAGTGACGCTCCTTGACATATAAATGGCAATGAAAGAGTCTTTCGTTAAAGTGTCGATGGGTTTTTTAAGGCTGGAATTCCCGCTCACGTTAGACCTTGTAGCAGTGGCTCTGTTAAGAGCATTAAAAGACTATTCACGATTGCGTGACAAATAGGGTAAAAGGTCCTCTTTCATGAACTCATTTAATGTAGGTGGTAATGATGAAATAGGTATAGATTCACATATCGATATGCTAATGAGTATATGTAATATTTGTTGATAAGTTGGAATTAATTGTGCGCGGCTCTGATGTCTGTAGGTGGTGTTGGCGTAATATTCGTAAATACTAAACGGACTTTAACACGAAGACTAGTAACACATTCACTTTTGAGTCTAATTTTGTAGATGGTTGCTTAGTGGATGGGTTATCATTATTATTTAATAACTATGACGTTACTACAGATTTACCGGCTGCCTCAAAACAAGTATAGAGTAATCTGAGCTTTGATCCTCTCGATGTATTCGGCAAGAACGTACGGAACCGATGAATTGTGATTCTGAAGCGGAAGTATGAAATCACGTTCAACCACCTTCCTCGAGAAAAATGCTTACAGAGCTATTGCCACATTTTTGTGGAAACTTCACGGGAAGAGAGGTGCATTACCAATCCAATGAGTATTCACAATGGAAAACACTTCAAAAATTTATCACATCTGAGTTAAGTCGTTTGGATTTGGTATACATCAATAAGCTACTTAGTGTCAAACTCTACTGCGAGGTCTGATGCATCGTGAGTGTCGAGAAACCAGTCTTTAGCGTCGAAGAGCACAACTTTAAGTTTAACAGGATGACGAATAATCTTTTGCCACCTCCCATAAAGTTACTATTTTTCAATGATCCGTCTACTTTATTCGACAACCCCGCTTTTCTGACGAATTTATCCAGTTGAAGTTCAGCAAAGTGGGCGGACTTAACGGTTTATCATTAGTCGTTCCTAAAGAATGTGCTAAATTCCATGTCAAACTCTAGCTGAGTTATTCGTTCAGTGTTTACCGCAGCGTAAATTTGCCCACTGTTGGGGGACTGCACACATCACATTAATACCCGAAAGAAGGTATGGCCAATTTTCAAACAATATGATACATTTCCGCAGCAGCAAGAGTTTGAAAAACTCATTCTTGTTCGAGGTAAGGCTCACATGAACATCACGGATCCTAGCCTGGTCGACTATCGTCGCTCATGCCTAATCTTAAATGATGTCACTTGTTTTGTACATTGTAATCGCTTGAGAGTAAGTGTACACTTGTACGCTTATGCTTCGCAGACCATAGCGGTGCGTTTGGAATTAAAACCACAACCCTCTAGTTTTTACGCCATTATTTTACAAAACGAAGCCGATCTACGCAATTCGGTCGTCAAGTCCCAATGTTAGTCATCACTAGCTCCGGTGTATATGGTCGTAGACGATTTAACACTTGTAATCAAATAAACAGATGATGTGGTGTTGAGCATCAAACACCTAACTTTAATCTTTCTTGCCACCCTGTTGAACAATCCATCCGTGATATTAGGTTAGTGAGAGACTATAGTGCGTCTCTATGCGTGCAAGTGTGTTGACACACTATTTTCTCTTATGTGAGGAAATCGACATGAGGTACTTCCTAATACATGCTCTTCCTGCGTGTAAAAAATGAATTTCCATTCCGGCATTTTCTACTAAATATGTGGAGACAACTTTGCGTAACGATCTGACATGGTCACGTCACGTTGCGGATATCTTCACAAAATTCCGAAGACTCCCATTTTATGTCTAATGTTTAAGTCCCTTTCTAATTTCACACCATTCAGTCAGTCGATTTGTCAATGTTTATTTACTCTCCTATTGGATGTATTGTTCAGGAGGTGTTTATCCTGATTTGTTTTCAAAAGAATTTGCACTTCTTATCTTATCCCTAAAGCATGTACCTCATTACACTGCCATTCCACGTGTACAATTAGTTGATTTTACTGTCTCATAATTTTAAAATGATCGTCCACTGTTGTTCAGAAACTCTGTCTGGCGCAACTTGCTTCCTATAGTTGGACCTCTGTATACGTAATTCTACATTTTCCATTAAACCCTGATACAAACACTTAGTTAAACATATCCGGTTTTACTCTTAATGTTAAGTAAGGTTTGCTCCCAAACAAACTCAAACTTTGTTTCATTTAATTTGTTGTAAGACTGAATCACTATACTGTTTTTCTCTGTCGAAGCCAATTGCTATCGTTCGCTAACATTTCCACAAGTTCTTTGATTATTATTATTATTATTATTATTATTATTATTATTATTATTTCGTGGCTAACCCATACCCAATTAATTACTCTCCATTTGCCGAAGATTTTATTGTGAAAAATATTAAAAATTCATCTCTGAATTTACGTAAAGCGTGTCACCGATTTGATTTAATTCGATTCATTTTTAAGATCATTTTTTGTTGACATGTGCAAAACAAACAAACATCAGATGGCCTTATTATTACGAGCTATAGTAAAATCAATTAATAAGAAGCTAAAAACGTGCACACTGACGCATAATGTACCAAATTTGCTTCTACATCCAAATGGTCAATTTCACTTATAAGTTAACAGCTAAATCTTCATCTGACATGATGCGCAGAACGAACTGACGAACGAACCTGACTTGACACGTTGCAGCGCAGGAGGTGTGAAATTCCTGATGTACTTTATCGTCAATTCTTTCTCTCCTCATTCTTAATTTAGTTGTAATGAATTGCCTGCTCAACTTGCTATTGTTTCGCGATGAAATTCATTGGTTTGTACCGTCCATGATTCTTTGACTCATGTAACCATTTTTCAGATGGTGACCGTCAGATGATTCCGTATATGTAGTCATAGACTAGTCCACTGGATGAGTCGTTTGCTTTTGTTACTTTTTTTTATTATAACCTTTCAAATGCTTGAAATTATTTCTCTCAACGAATGGGTTTACGTGAAAACGGATGCAGAAGGAGGAATCACTTAAACCTTATCAAAGTTCTTGGTCAGCTAAAAACTTATGGGATATAGATCCAGTTCCGTGTAGCATGGTCTCGGGAGCTGAATCGTATACTGTAATCAGTTCTACTACGTCACGATTTTCTGTTGCCGTTGCCGACCTTCATATCTGCCTAAAAAACTTGGTGACAACCTGTGAAAGTCTATCTGTAAGCCTTATGATGATAATCTTAAAGATGCACACCGTACAGCCTAGGGGAGATAACATTCTTTGAGGACAGGCTTATTTACGTCACAACCGAGAATGTGTTAGAAGTATACTGTCCGCTCCTTCGACAGTCATACCTATGAGTAAATTATTACTGTTGTACTTACGAGCTTTAATATCGTTTTATAAGAGCTTTCTGTGGTATCTACATTCACTTGACGATAAGTCTGAAAAGATGATTTATCGATTTTCCGGTTATTCTTCATCGTTGTAACGAAGGTGGTCATGCAACTATACTTGCACAAGATTAGAATTTTTACTGTTAATTGTAGTATTTTTTCGTTTTCTACCGTTTTTCCTTTATTCACTTTGAAAAACCGTAATCGGGACGAATGGTACAAATAACAGACTGTTTCTCTTCTAAGATTATAGTTGTGTGAGACACTCATTGTTTAGACCAATCATAACAGGCGAGGTCTCCGTCTTTGGTCATTGATAACCTCATGTTTTATTTTGCGTGGCACACTCGACTGATTTAACGCTGTTTGGTCTTCTATGTTCAACAAATCCACGCACGCGTCACACCCGTTATGAAATGATATTTCCAATATAACTTGAGCAGTATCATGACTTTCTGAAGGCTCAAACCAGTCCGATGCTTCCGCTTCGAATAACGAAGCAGAAAAGGTTTTTCGTGATTATATAACGGACAAGTGGTTTGGCAGATTTGTTAATATGGAAGATGATCAGTTGTCAATAATCTTGGCCTCGGCTACAGTCGAATCAACGGCAAAAATAACGTGAACAAAAACGACAAGCGCTCTGTCAACTTGGTTGCAAAACCACGTCGTACAATCAGAAATCAAACATTTCTACTCAGTTATCCGCCCGTCCGATGATCTCATATTAAATTCATCAATTTGTTTGTGGGATCAATCGACGCAACAGGAACTCTCAAGCGGTCCATACTAGGACTTACCGGTACCATTGTTGAACATTGAAAGTGTATTACTAACGAGTTGTTTGACAGACATTTAAATTAGGCGACCCAACTGTGACCTAATTCATACGTTAAATTTCCGAGCTCTCACCGTTTCTTTGCGGCTCAGCTGGTAGGCCAACTGTCACGTTTGGGAGTGCTGTTTCTGTCGCTGGTGCAAGTTCTGCTTAATCTTTGGCTCTATGCCAATGACAACAGCAACAACACATTACAAAATCACTACAATAACAAGGAAAATATCGGTTGAGGATTGTATCCAATTCCTGAAAGTCGTGTCCGAACTGAATCAACACGATTGCACCTTTGTTAGGCAAACAAACAATCGAGACTGCATCGATAAGTTAGCATCCGTACAACTTTCACTGCATCCTTCACCATTCGTTATTACTACACAGGTTACCAACAACAACATTGAACCCGGCAGGCTTCCACTTTACCCATTGCTTCTTGCTGTATATCAGTTGAGTCGCAATGGGTCTACCAGAGAACGAACGCAACTATCCGTTCTTAAATCATTAGCTGTTACTTTTAGTTGTCTGCCAGAACATTGACTTTTCACGTCCTACCTTCCACTGGTGAACCGATACACTGTGGAGTACGCGGCAAAGTGGGTTAAAATTGTTATTATTACACAGTCTAACCCTCTAAATGTAGGCCTTCGCAGCGTTTGGCTCGTATGGTCAACTCTCATCGTCTAGTCTCCGGGTTGCTTACCCCGTTGATATCCACCGGTGGTACGAGTGTTAGTGCAGTGGAGTTGAGCGACCGTATTATGCTACTCATGCCGCGGCTATTCAGTAGCAGGTGCAGGGCATATTTTTTGACACCGTACAAGCCATAAGAAGATTGCAGGAAGGATCATCAAAGTGCATCATCACCCATAACGATCCCTGCTACTTAATGGAACTGAGCATTGACATATGTGATAGCCGAGATTGTCTGAGGTCGAATACCACGTGCAAATGAGTGGTTTTGAGGCAGGTCTGGTTTACATGTTTGACCCATGTATTGCTTTTTCGAATAAATAACCCTTGTGCCATCCGCGTTCTTGGATCACAACACTAGTGAACAGTACTGGCTTCTGTACACCTAATATATCCCACCATTCTTGGCCACATTATTCAGTCGTAAACAAAACTGTTCCAACTGTCACCTTAAAAATGCTACGCATACATTTAAACGGGACATCATTTCGACATTAAAGATGCTTCAAACCGTTAGGTCCCAAAACTCACTGCCGTTGACCACAATTATCAAACATCTGCCGTGTTCCCATTGCCTATTTGAAATAAAATGCGAGAACTTCACCCTGTTAGGTACGCGCGCACACCCACCTCCGAATCAAAATCTCATTACATTGGCTTTGTCCGTTAGAGAAGTGAAAAACTTTATGCAAATGATGTATCCCAAAATTTCAATCGTTTACTTCCTACTAGAGGTAATTTGTCTGCGCAGTTGATTATTGTTTTATTCTAATCACATTAACGAGTTTGGAAAAATCAACACTCGAACCAAGCGGAAACGGAAAGCTGTACCTGCAATGGACAAACGAAAATTGTTCCCTTTATAACAGTTGATTAGTTCAGAATTTTTATTAACAAACAATTAGACGTATTGTGTTAGCGACCTAAAAAAAATACTGCTTGTCGAACACAGTACGCGTCAGTGAGCGTGACTCGAGGATCGACTGATTTGGTAAGCTTGTTTAATACGTTCAGTTGAATGAAAACTTACTTATTGTCAGCCATGCAGTCCCACTTGGCAAGGGTTTGGTTGTGTGCAAAGTTTATATATAGATGATCTGGAGAAGATCTACATTGGTTAAAAAAATAACACTGCGTATGATTGCAACCAGCCCTCTGTCACACTTTCTAGCGATATTTACGTGCAGCTAAGCCTGGTCAATCGCTTGCGGTGTTCTTGAAACGGACCGTCAGACCGGACCAGGTAGTGGTTTTGAGGTTCAGAGAGTAGCTCTTAACGTCTGGAATTTGTCAGTAAGTATCCAACGTACCATTTTCTAAACAGTGGTTGTCGCTAACTTAGCGCTGGTTAAGCTACACAAATTCTAGCTGTGTCAGCTTTCTAATCGTGGGTAGATATCCTACCGTTAAGCGAGGCCGTTCCGTATGACGGAATCTTTATTGTCTTTTTCGCACGTTTCCAAGTTATTCATGCGCTCGAGTTTGCGAACCAGAAATCCAGTTCACAACGCAGCGAGAGATCCTAATGAACACTGGGAACAAATCGCCGAAGCCATGAAAGCGTGCTGTGAACAAGCATGTTCCGATGTAGCTGTTCAGTTGCGACAGAACTGGATTTCTGTCACATCGATAAACCTTATAAACAAGCGTCGCTCGATCCCATCTGGTTCTGAATATGATGATGACCGTCGAGAACTTAAACGCAAGCTGACCAAAAGTTTGCGCAAAGACCGTGAGCAATACTTGGTCGAACAATCGAAAGAGATGGAAAAAGCCTTTTTATCCGGGAATAGCAGAAAGCTTTTTTCCCTGATCCGTGGTTGTACTGGCCGTCGAGTCGGTGTAAATGAGACCATATGTGAAAAAGATGGTTCACTTATCACCAGTCAATCGCGCCGACTTGACAGGTGGACTGAACATTTTGAAGAGCAGTTCAGCTGGCCTCAACCAGATCATGTAGACAACGGAACCCGATCGGTCAGTTACTGCATTCCTGACTGTCCTCCGTCGGAAGCAGAAGTGGTCCTGGAGCTCAAGTTATTGAAGCGTAATAAGGCTCCTGGTCCAGACCTCCTCCCTCCTTCTCTTTTCAAGGATGGTGGGGAGAGGTTGATATCTGAACTGACAAAACTCCTCCAGACGATCTGGGAGACTGAAGAGGTGCCTCATGCTTGGTGACTATCAACAGTGATTCCCGTTTTCAAAAAGGGGGCTTGAAGTCTATGTGCGACCACAAAGGCATCAGTTTGGTGTCAATTGCGTCCAAGTTACTCACTGGCCTTATTTTCCATCGCCTCACTAAGCCCAGAGAAAGCCAGATACGTGAAGAACAGGCAGGATTTCGATCCGGTCGAGGGTGTGTTGATCATATTTTTACCTTGCGACGGATCTTGAAACATCGGCACTGTTACAGACAGCCGACAGTCGTGGTCTTTTTGGACCTATAGGCTGCTTTCGACTCAGTTGTTCGTAACGTTCTCTGGAGTTGTCTCCTTCGCAAGGGAGTACCAGAGAAATACGTGAATCTCTTGAGATCACTGTATGGTCACTTTGTGTCGAGCGTTCGTCACTTCTAGTGGTGTTCGTCAGGAGTGTCCGATTTCCCCCTTCCTGTTCATTTTGTCATGGACGACATTCTGGAGGGTGCACTTCGAGATTACAGTGAGCTTGGAGTTGAGCTTCTTCCTGGCGCTAGATTGACCGATCTGGAGTATTCCGACGACATTGTTTTACTTGGCCCCTCTGCTGAAAACAAGCAGACCATGCTGGACAAGGTGAGCGACCGAGCTGGTTTGTATGGAATGCGCTTCGCACCTTGAAAGTGCGAAGTGTTGCTTCAAGACTGGGGCATTTCCACTCCTACTTTCTTTATTGCAGGTAATTCGCTTGAGACTGTAAACAGTTTCACATACTTGGGTAGCACCATCTCGTCAGCCTGTAATATTGCTGATGAGATTTCAACGAGGATAGTAAAGGCACGAGTTGCCTTTGCCAGACTGCATCATCTGTGGCGTCGGAAAGACGTCCGGTTGTCGCTGAAAGGAAGGGTATATAATGCCTGTGTGCGCTCCATTTTGCTTTATGGTTCGGAAACGTGGCCTGTTCACAAAGAAGATATCAACAGACTCGCTGTGTTTGACCATCGTTGTCTCCGCCAATTGGCCCATATTAAGTGGACTGATCGCGTGAGCAATGTGGTCGTTCGCCGGCGCGTATTCCGGAACGCTCGGGATGCGCGATCTATTGGTCAACTAATCACGGTACACAGCTTGCGCTGGTTGGGTCGCGTACTCCGTATGTCATCTGATCGTTTACCGTACCGGGCATTATATACTGAGACCACCAACAGTTGGGTAAAACCGCGTGGTGGTCAAGCAAGAACGTGGTTACAAAATATGAAGACCCTGACTGGTGGACAGTTCGACCTCTCTTGTTGTTTGCGACCTACCCGCTGTACGCTTTGGAGATATACTGCAGCCATTCTGCGATATTCTACTGTAGATCGGAATGGTTGTCTCCCCGACTTTTTTAAATGTCACAATTCCAGTCAGCCACAAAATGCGGGAAAAACAGGCATGGTACCGAAAGAGGGAAACGGATTAGGAACCTTGGTTCAACCGCCAAGCCATCAACGAGGAAAATCTGAGCATCGCGTGAATATGCAGTATAGCGGGGCCTTCATTCAATTCAAGTTTTGTTATTTTATTAGATTTATCTGTATTTCTATCATTCAATCAATATGCCCCACAATTATTAAAAAAATTGCCATCTAATTTATCATAGATCAAATTTCTACCACGATCTAATGTACTTCATGGATTTGAATGACCGAAATGTGATTATTTGAATCGCTTACTTCATTTTATGTATATCTAGTATTCTTCAGCTGCAGTAGCTCTCGTAATGATAAAGATAACTGACCAGCTAAAGCGTGTCCATATTTTCACATACGCCTACAGACCACATCGTGTGATACTAATGCATACTTTTGCAGCAGTACACTTCACAGCAAAATTCGACCTGGACTTAGTAATTACATTGTTTGTGAGGATACCCTCTCTTGACTAGTAGTTGTTGGTCTGCTTGCACCAAGTCAGAGTTATAAGGTGGACATTATGATCCATAAACGATTCATTTCATATATTTGTACAAGAAAGTCATATTGTATCACCGTGTGTATGCTCGAAAAGCACGTGTGTAGGTACCTGGCAATATTGTTTTACTGAAGTGAATCACGTTCAGTGTCTTTAGTTGAACAATACGGTCTGAGTCATATGCAAAGCAGTCAGTACTATCTAGATCTCAGATAACATGATCAGCGAAGTGGGTAGTAAAGATAATCGATATTCATGTGACTTTCCTAAGGACTATCGGTTGTAACTCCGTGACTGCTTGTCCGTTCTGTATGCATGGTACCATGTAACCGCGCTTTTTAGTAGATTGATATCTGATTTTGGCCTTTTCAGTGAAGTTCTGTTTATATTTCAAATCTATTTGGTTTTTACTCAACTGTTATTCTCGTATTCGCTTTTCAGTAATGTTAAGACGAAGTTCTCCCAGACTACCGCACGGAAAGTCGCTTTCCAAAAGTTTGATGCATCGGGGTCCAATGTTTGTTGTGTTACCCGGCTATTCATGAGCTCCTGTTTCCGTAAATCACAGAGAAGAGTTTCGATACACGACAACAATTTTCCTAACTACGTCGGTGCAGTTTGTAGTGATCATCTGCGCGGGACATAAGTGTTTATCTTGTAGCCAACAGTCAACAGTCATGGAAATCTAATGGAATACTGTGCAGCTTTTGTCTATGTGGTTAGATACCCATTTATGGATTTGTTGGCTGACTATGAAATGCAGTAGTGTTTTCGGTCATCTTGACAAAAACTTCTCAAAGGCGAACTGCTAGTCTGTAGGGCAATGGTACTTTCCACATTGTGCCTACAGTATCAGTCAGGGATGGAATTCCAAAACAACTGCTTTGTAGGCAACTTAAATCGCGTATGCGAAAATTACGACCGTCAAAAGCTCTGTGAATAAAATGTTAATCAGACAGGCTTCTCCAGTTGTAACATATTTCATAGAACGTAGAAAGATACGACCATGAATATTGTAGCGAAAAGGCGTTCAATAAAGCACAATCTTTATTGTCCGACTCGCTAGTTCTCACGCCACACGTGCGCTCGCGATTTTGAATCGCAATTCCAGTCCGCAACACCCCCAGGTTTCCGCTCACACGTCGTGTGCACTTCTACCCGGTTTAGGTGTGTGATTTACGCCTTCTATCCGGAGGTTTTCTGCTTGCCACCCTTCGTCCGTTGATCCGATTTCTTCGAGCGATGGCTTGTTCGGTCGCCCGTGCTGTCCTCCTTCCATCCACTGTGGGCTTTGATCGTACTCCACAACCGTGCCGAGATACTCCTGCGAGTGTTGGTATAATCAGGCCTTCAATTTGGTCATTCATTCTATTTCGGCCGCCATGTCTAGCCCGTTGGTCCGATCCGGTTGAGCGATGACTCATCCGATCGCCCACGCCGTCCTCCATCCACCCGCGGTGGGTTTTTGAGCGCACCTCCCCCCTGTGTTGAGGTATCCCACCGAGAGTTGGAATGCTCGTACCACCTGCCTGACAGTCCACCACAATATGACGTATCAGTTAAACAGCACGTATAGAAGAACTGTTTAACGTGTCAAGAAGTGAAAAATGTGCTTTCTCTTTCGAACGGTTCTTTCTTCCGTGGCTGTTGGGTTGGGCTGAATATCGTGGTTTTTGGATAGACCACTGGGAGGAATAATATTGAGTGTACATAAGAAAAGCGATTTGAATGAGTGGTTTGGCTAAAGATGTCAATCGTCATGACGTCTGAAAATTTGAAATATGTTTCAACAAACCGGTCAGCGAAAACACTCGGGCGGATGATTGGGATCTACTCTTAGCAATAAGGTTGGGCGAATAGACACCCTGAAATGAAATCCGAATTCAGCAGCTTTTAGTAACACAATAAAGAAGTTTATACTATCGTTAGATCCGTGCAAAATGCATTCGTACATCATAATTCAGTATAACATTTCAACAAAAAGAACACGTCACACTAAAAGAAACTAGCTACTTTTCCACAGAACTAAGGTTTTGCGATTGCCGGATCTCGACCTAACTTGAGAACTTCGTAAGACTGCTGGCACTACAAATGTAATGAATCGCCCGGGTCTGCGGTTCCGTGGTCTAAGAGATTATGCAGTACAAACCCTGTTTGCTCTCATCATCTTATCAGGACCATTTAAGATATGGTTTTGATGAAAACACTTTTAACCCTCAATCAATATGCAACCACGGGCCTCTAAGATCCATACATTCTGTTCAGTGAAATTACGCAACATTGTTGAATCGCAACATTTTCGAAGTTTCTAACTCGAGAAAAATACAACCAAATCGGAAATTGGTACCTGCGTTTGATCTCTGGAATTCGAATACATTCATTGTGTATTGTCCACGTTATGAACAGACATTAAAACAAAGGAAAGCGAAACGCAGAACGGTATCAACACTTCAACAACATTTAGATTTCCATAGGAGCTGTAGTTAGTCGAAGAGTTATTAACAAATACACTTAGTCTAGTTGTTGGCTGTAAATCTTGACCTGACAACATAAGTTTGTGCTTCTGAACAAGTCGATAAAATTTATGACTACTGAATCAAAGTACTATATGATAGGGGATTATCTGAGAACAGAATTAGCGTCGACACATCTGTACCGCACAATCTTATAAGCCCAACTCTGCGCATAATAACTAAGGGCTAAAAAACTTGTGATTTAACTCCCACAATAAAATGTTAACCTTGACTGTAAAGCAAGCTCTCTAACTTGCGATTGACTATGTGTAGTTTCAACAGACATTCGGAATTAACCCAGAACCAGTGTTGAAAAACGAATGAAAGAGGCAATTAGCCCCATTCAGTCGAATTCAGTCAGACACGAAATGTGTGTGGTTTTCAACTTAGACTCACTACGCTTTCGCGCACGTATTTCTACTCGCCTCTCCGAGTCGTTCGACTTAATGACCTTTGCTGAATACTGTTCTGTCTTCTATTTGTAAATTTTCACGCTATTCCACTGGTCATCTATAGTTTAGTCTAACTGGATATTAAATCTTGAGAACCATACACAGTTGGACTATGTAAAAAATAACACAGCCAGTTTGAAATTGCCCTGAAAAGATTACTGCTCCTGATCCCGTTAATTAATGTCAAAATGTTCCAACTATATTGAAGAACACTGCAGAGACTTTACTCTCATTTTGTTGATTAGACCTGACACACTATTATCTTGAAAGCACCAATCACATACGCTGATACGTTTATAGTTCTGTATTCTCGAAGTTACGCTAGTCGGGATAATCATGGATGTACTTTGAGACTAGAATAAGATTACTGGACAGATAAAAATAAGTGGCAGTACAATTCTTCCTACTGTATTCAAGGTTTTCGTTATCCACACCATGGAGCTGACCGCTTTCCACGTTTCAGTATGTTGCCATAGTTTCTGGTCTTCGTCAGACTCCACGCCAAACTCGGCTGATCCGCTTTCGGTCAAGTGAAGGGTATTCCTTAAAGGTCACACAATCGGTTGTCGCTGGGACGTAATCACCGACCGTAAACCTCCTCAAACATTTTACATGAGTGTATGATTAACTCACGCGCACTCCAAAAGCAGTAGCTAGTGGAGAAAAACCAAGCACATTTCATTCCCGGCCCGCACTTGTTAACCGTAACTGTCCCCAACGACTTTTCATCCAGCTGCATGCGATGGGATATGATCACGAGTCCTAAAGCGTCCAGTAGATTTTATGGTGAACTTCAACCACTCAGGTGCTGTTTCTATTAGGATGTTCTACCAAACCTTGTTGTAGCCGCAGAAACGGTTGAGATCCTTGCTACCTCAACCCCATTTGTCATATACGTGAGACATTATAACAGGCATTACACGTTTCTCGGTATTCGTCCTAGTCCACACTCACAGGCCGCATTCGTTACATTTGTCAACTTGTTGCTTCACAGTGTTCATTGTAGCTTTTTCCCGTGGCTGCAATCTGAACACTTATACCGAATTCCCTCCTATTTGTTCGTTTTCATTCAACCTTTTTTCACATTTCTGGACCATCTCCACAATTTATCCTCCCACTACAACAGAGACTGGTGAACATACACCCAAAGATCTTGTCTTGTTTAAAGTAAACCCGCAGACTTGAGCATTCACATCCTTCAAACAAGAGAAAAATATCCGGTACAAAAAGAGATGAACTGTGATCTTGGTGACAGATTTATTAACGTGATCGAACTTTGGATTGGAGTTGGTCCCCAAATCGACTAACTTCATCTTGTTTGAAGCACGGTTTGTTCTCACCTGTTAGTAAAATTGTAGTCCCAAGGAACAGACGGTTATACATGATACCAGATAGGCTGGTGCTTCTACGTTATTCAGAAGCGGAAGTCAAGAATGATGCGTCCAACTCGGACATCAGCTATTGTACCCGAGTTGTTCGGTCGATGCATTGTCTAATTTCACTCACACCCAGTTGGGTGGTTTGTGTAAAGAATGACTGACAGCGGCTTGAGGGCCATCGGTACCTTCTCCTTTGTCTGTGCGGTACAAAAATTCACACTAGCTGTAGAACATTTTGGGTTATACGGAGGTATCCTCCTTACAGGAATTTTTGTAACTAACGGAGATAATTTTCATAAAACTATTGATTAGAAAATCAGATGTCTGTATTTGTTCCGGTTGTGGGACTTTGAACTCTCATGATCGACTCCGCTATGTTCCTCGCCCATTACGATTGTCATACGCAGCCTGCAGTCTAAGGAAATAAACAGAACATGCACTTCGAATGAACAGAACAAAATTTGGGTGATATCAATTTCTGACGAGGTTGTTCATCAGATATATAGCTTTCCGACCCAGCTCGTGATATTTCTAAGAAGGTACCGACCAGCTTTTGACCGCACTTTAGATAAAAACAAGCCACTTACATGAGTCAAAACTCTGTTACTGTTGTTATGATCTCGGTCAGTTATTGAGGTCACTTGACTACGTAATCCGAAGTCAAAAGCCCCAGGATGAAGTTTGGAATTGATTGAACTGACTTCGAATATTGCATTTTGAACACTAAGCTGACTCTTTGCTAAATACAGCTGAGTTTAGCAATCTGGTCAAAGCGATTAGTCGAGCAGTAGGACCAGTGATCTGATCAGAATTTTGTTATACTGACGTTATATGTCGCACGCTGTCAGGATGCCGTTCTGTTAACATCATGAGAAAATAGCTATGTGAATTTGCCAACTTGAGCTTTTTAAACAGCTAACTGAACTCTTGTGTGGACGTTAAACTGAAATGAAACATCTTTTTGAAACTGGTTTTGTTACGACAGAATTCACATGTTCAATCTGGGAATTCTATCGTCACTCTATCCAAACTCACTACTAGTTTGTCAAATAACTAATCGAAGAGAGAGTACTTTGTGTTGATTATCTTGCATTTTGCTGTCATCTATTATCAGCTAGTCCCATTTCAAAGCAATATTAAGGCAAACTGTTGTAACCGATTGTTTCTGATGGTGTAGATAGATGCACTTTAAGTCTGTATGTATAATTAGAAAAGTGACAAAAGTAAACTGGTAACATCCTTAAAATAAAAGATTAGTTGAAAAATAGACTCACCTCCAACTACACGTCTCATATGTTTAACCTAGACGCAGTCTGATACCTACAGTATTACTGTGATTTGTAATACTTCGAAGCATCAGCAATACATTCAATAGCTAAATTTATCCACTCGAAATACGTCGTACTATATCGTCAAGTAAGTGCTCCATCTCCTCGTTCCGTATGATGTTAGGCCATGGAAAGCCACTGAACCGATGACTCAGTCAGATTCTCGTACCTATCAGAGTGTATACGGTTGATCTTAGAGAAGTATATCTTGCCTGTTGGATGGTTATGCTGACATGTGAAAAACGTGAACTTGCTTTAACGAGAAACTGTGTAGTTGTCCTATGGCTCTCTGTTGAGACCGAAACGTGCAGTTTAGGTTGCATGACTGTTAACTAACACTAGAATAACGAAAATCTTCTTTCTGATGACTTTACGGTTCGGAAAATATTTAAGGTTGATCTGGCCGTTATCATTTTTGGTGACTGGCCTTACACTGTTGTTGGTTGTAAGTCTTGGTTAAAATGAGTCCAATCGATTTCGCGCAACTGTTGCTCCAACCTGAATAGCATCTAGGACAACCAAAACATCATTCGAACTACCGTTTCACCGAGTGCCCTCAGCACTGTGCATTGAGTGAACTGTGGTTTGTCAGTCACTGGCGCACATACGGATAACATCATCCTGAGCCCAGGTCTGTCTGAAAGGGTGAGTATTAGTCTGGCTCATGAGTTCAGTTAGTACTTCACGGATTTTGAACTTATGAGGCAACACAACAAAACGTAAACCTAACTTCAGAACTACTCACGAGCCTCAGATCGGTTTGATTATCGGATGTCTCTTGGCTTGTTTGGGAGCTTAGTTTTAAACCGGGATCAAAAGAAATTCCGCTGCAGAAGTACGCGAATTTTATATTAAATATTATTTTCAACGCCTCCCCCGCTAACATTTACAGCGACTGTAATTAGGATAGGAGCAGAAGCAGCAACTGTTCTTACGTTGCCCAGTCCCTCTCTTATAACGATCGATTTTCTCTAGCCATGAAGGTAGTCACGTTAGGAAGAAGCACTCTATTAATGAAGTTTAATGTAGCCTTGGATACATTATAAAAACGCAATAAAAACAAATACAAATCATGGTTTAGGTCAGGATAGGTTTCATAGTCTTTAAAAGTGTATACACCGGGACGTCTATACCAACAACATGGACGAGCAAGTGGAACGGCAAAAATGCCAGAGGTCATGAATTCTGTTAAAATCGTGTTAATGGTGAGGTCAAAAATAATTGTTTCGAACTTCCGGATGAAAATGCAAACAATACGGGCAAATTATAGTTTTTTGCATGACCTTGGATTGTGGGTGAAAAACGCAGTTTTCGGTCCACACTTTCTCGGCATCAATTGAGTTTGCATTGAAGGAAGGTTCTGTGTTTGGTACCTGATAAAAGGCAGTCAGACAACAGATACCAGAAGATTCGATTAGTGGCACATACACATATATGGTGGAAGGTGATGTGGTTACTGAAGTGTTGATCGTATTAGTTAAAATTCACCCAAGTAATTGCCAATGGAACATCAATAAAAATGAATTAGTACATTAAATCCCCGTATAAATCCAAACAGTGGAGTAATGTCGTGAGATGACACAGTCATTTCATGCAAGCAACTAAGCAGTGTTTTGTCTGAGACCAACTGAAGCCAAAATAAATTCAGCTAAAGTATTACAGAGCAGGAGATTATGGACTCATTATTAACG
Source organism: Paragonimus heterotremus (assembly GCA_013368495.1). Lineage (NCBI taxonomy): Eukaryota > Metazoa > Platyhelminthes > Trematoda > Plagiorchiida > Troglotrematidae > Paragonimus > Paragonimus heterotremus. Next base: position 80,528 of record LUCH01000598.1, on the reverse strand, counting down.
CAGCAACTGGAAAGTAACGTATCTTACAAACGTGCTCGAGTCAATGTGGTTGAGCACAACAAACCATCCTGCCTGTTTTTGTCCACTCATATATAATCAAAGGACAGTCTATCACTGCACAAAATTCATCTGTAGACCATATACACATACACACCATTAATCGTTTTATATGATTTTAGACGCATAGAACATATTAGCTCGAAGTAGATCGAGAAGGCCGAGAAACAAGACTACGAAGTTGTAAATTACCACACACGACTTGGAGTTTATACCGAGCAGCTCATTAGCAGTGTGGTACTGCTTTGACTTCATGGGACAAACCTTGTAAGTGATATAATTAAACAGTGACGGGGAAATCCACTGTGTTAATCGTCCAGCCACTAAGGTTTATCACGGGCCACATGTTCTATTGGGCGAAGACCATAGTTTTTAACACAATGACTGCTAGTTTGAACCGTTTCTTTCTGACGGGTTGTTCAAAGAATGAGGAAACCTGTCTCGAGGTCGTTTGATTATAAACATTTTCAAAGCATTATGCGATGAACAACTTTGCCACTTATTTTCAAACGTGTGTTTAGTTTGGTCGATAATTTATTCCATATGATTAACGCTGTCGACGAATCAGATCATACGTTTACAGTGACCTTCAGACCTTCCCAGATTGAGTCCGGTGCATGACGGTTGCGAGTGAATTTAGGTGATTGTCGTCCTAGGTTTCAGGCCATTAAAGAGGCTGTAAGTTTATAGTTCATTTGCTTAGTTTCAGTTGAAAATCACAGGTAGAAGCCACACTCTGCGGTTTTTGATGGCAGTACGATGAGCTATCTCTTATATTTAGGACTATTCCCTTCTATCCACAGACATATTATTTCTCTTTCTGCTGTCCATTATTGTTCATCTGGATCTGATACCAGCCACCCCAGTTCGTTCCTCATTAAAATATTTGAAATAAAATACTACACCTTGAACCTCAAATATCTTTATTTACCTATATTTCGAGTATGGTTTATCACAATAAAAGAATGAACACGATGGTCACATTTTCCTTCATCATTACTATCTCCTTCCCGATGTAACTGATCTCCTGATTGCGTTCTTCGTCATCAGATTTAATTTGTAAACCGTGGATATCACCGCGGCAGTGTGCGCCGTCTATAGAGTGGGTGGCCATTGTGTTCAAGTTCGCCACCTACAAGTATGCAATACGAAGGACATAACTGCGTAAATCAGTAGCTATTCATTCTTCAAAGTCAAAATAAAACTTGTTCGCCAATCAACGTAACTCCATCGTTCTTAAACGTCCTCCTATGTTTGGGCTGTCTGATGAATGAATGACCTACCGGAACAATGTGCTCTGCAATCTTAACGTTACATTTGTGTACATGCGAGCGTGATCAATCACGACGCATGAATCATTTCTGTCTCTCTCGCATGCAAACACATCAACACGAGCCGCTCGCTGTTAACTGAGACCACAGCTTACAACAAGCCGAACAGCGGCGGTCATGAACTGGCTAACAATAGCCACACACCCTCTTAAATTCTAGTAGATAACGCACAGTCTGTTAACAAGTCAAGTCGACGCTTTCGTTCTTCTCCCGTCTGAAGGATGATAGCGCTAAACATCCATTTAGCGGAAACCAAAAAAGTTCTCAGATAATCTGCAGTTTTAACAAGTGAGACATGTTTAGATACAGCATAGACAGTGCACGCCTTCTATTCGTACTGGTCACGTTAATATGTTGGTCTGTCTAAGATAGAGGGATGTAAGACATGTAGATGGCCTGAGGGCTGATTGCCAACCGTAAGTATGTCTTCAGCTTCACCGAATGTTTTATTGGGAACTCATGAACTAACCAACAGTAAATGTAGTCATGTATTTCACTGGTACACCTCTGAGAAGAAATGATCAACGAAAAAGATGTGTTTGATGTCAAGTGAGCGAAAATATTTAACTGATCCAAAAGGTCGCAAATGTTATGCAGTGAATTTTCATAAAATCTTGTAAACAACTGCTGTGAAATCTATGCAACAACAAGCGTAATTCAATGACGAGATTTTGTTGACCTGATTTTACAGTAAAAAAGTCAACTTTATTATCAGTCACTCGTAGTTTTATAAAATGTTTATTGATTTATTGTAGTTGGTACGATAGTAGTATTCACTAAACATGTTCATCTGTATGCCAGACCTAAACGCAGCAAGGGTAAAAGAACGCGAAAACAATCAATCATATACGGTACTCTGTCGTTATAATGTTATGTCCCTTGTGAGGGTAATATAACATAGGGTTCTAGCACTGGAATCAGATCCCGGAACTGCTCATACAGTACTAGTTCTTCAATGTCATGTATGGAGCAATATGAACAGTTTTCACCTTTTGAAAAAGGCGACTACAATCTTTATAGGCTTTTTCTTAATTTCTTACAAAGTAAATTCAAATGTGCTTTTACGTACCCTGGGTGTAGAATTCATCTTCCTGGAAAATTTCCAGCCAGTCTCTTTCGATAAAAGCACTGGACTCGAAGTTGACGTTCGTTCGAGCTCGTCAGTAGTGTGCACCCTTACCATGACAAGGATTGAAATTTCCGTTCACTCTATCACTGTGGTTACCATCATGTGTTTGACTTCACATTAGGTACTGCCGAAATATCATAAGCAAAACGCTGAGCCACATTGGCTCAAACTGCTCAATCGCCTCTAAAAGAGGTAGTGAGTGTCCTGTCAACACCAGTCGATAAATTTTTGAGTTGACACCACAGAGTATGCCTTCATTCCGTTTACCAAAGAAGTGTAACAGTACTAACGATATCAGCCTACATGCTTGATTTCAAACTTTAGGTAAATCACTCATAGATATCCGGTACCATTTCTGTCTGCCTAAGGGAATAGATTTCAGAAATTTCATACGACTGCAGTGCATCAACAACATTGTAATATTTATGGGCTTATCTTCGCTTAGAACTTGATGCGTCCCACTCTTTGTGTCGACGTGAACTATTTTATTTTTCTATGTAAAACCTGAGCCATGTGTTGAGTACAGCGTAAGCGTTTTGAAAATCTTCACTGAAGTCGCAAAGTATTTCCGGGAATTGTCTTAGAATCAAAGTAACACACGTCAGTGTGTAACAGACTGTGTTACCAGACTGTGCATTATCTGAAACATTGACTTCCGTTTATTCAATTCATTAAGACGGCAAGAAGACATACATTGTGAGATACAAGCATTTCGTTTATTCTCATCAGTCGATTACATAAGGCATTCAGTTATGTAGGTTAAGGGCATGACGACAAAACAATGAAATGAACGAACATGAACATGGGAGTAATCAGGGTTCACTGTCACGGTAACGAAATTGACTGCGTCAGCACCTTTTGCCAAAAAGGGCCGGTGCGTGACGCTTGATCAACAATGCCTCCGATAGTGCCAACAGCTTGGGGTTGCGATTACGCAATAGGACCATGAACGAAGTGACGGGGTTAACCACATGACCTGTTGCGATCGAAGGCGCCGGGTTTCTGCTCTAGTGTTGGCATACTGATCCATGTTGCGTGATTGTTTGCACTTGCCACTTGGGGATGCGCTCCGACTTACTTTCTCGTAAATTTCGGTCCGTTCTGCCAATGTATGAGTCACCGCAACGGCAAGTGAACCGGTAGATAACATGAGAGGCAGAGTTCTCCGAGAAAGAACGATCGGACAGTGGAGACTCATCCTGCGGATGGAAAGCAGCAAGCGCAATTCCGCTACGGGGTATGTGCGATCAATGGCTGATTTCAACTTTCGACTTACATCGGTAATATTGTGATCATCTGTGTAAGGAAGGGTGATGAAAACCTGCTTCTTCGTCACTGACTGTGGTTGGGTGTTAGCCGCTCGTTCCTTGCAATGAATTTCAATAAATTTCGCCGGATATCCATTCGCAAGCAGAACACTCTTCAAGAGCTCGTCTTCAGACTTTAGGTGTTCGGCTGTACATACTTTCCTTGCTCGGTGAAAAATTGTTCGTACTAAACTACGTTTGTAAGCCATAGGCGCAAATGAAGAGAATTGTAGGTACTATCCACTCCATGTGACTTTTCGATAAACAGACCTACTAAGTGTGCCGTCTAAACGCCTAGAAATAAGGACGTCTAAGAATGGCAGTGAGTTATCTAGCTCCTGTTCACGAGTAACATGGAGATTTCGATGAGTGGAATTAAACTGATGCAAAAGAGTGACAAAATGATCAAAATCGGTGAATATTACAATGTCATCAGCATGCCGTTTATAAAGCAAAGAATGGTCAATATAATCCGATAATCCATCTTTGACCATTCCAAGAAAAATATGAGCCAATGCTGGGCCCAACGGGCTGCACATTTTTACACAATCAATTTGCTTATAATCACATCCATTGAACTCAAACCGAATGTTTTTTGTACACATAAGAATCAATTATTTGAGGTAGTAGACAGAAATGGGTAAAGAAAATATTATGAATCAAAATAAAATTACATAAATAATCAACCGTTTCATGTAACGGAACGTTTGTGAATAGGAGTCAACGTCAACTGAGTACATCTTTTATGTGTGTAGGACACTTTTGGGGGTCAAAATTCCCCTCGATTGACCTTGCCGCACTCTACCCCGTGAACCCATCTAACTAGACGTCTGTCATTGTTATTCACACAAACCGCGTCTAAAAGTACTAATTTCTCCACCCTGTCTCCCTCAGTCATTGAAACTCACTCATCTGCCCACAAACCCATTGTTGTCTGTCACTCCCAACCTCCTCACCCCTGTGAAAACGGTCTTCCTATGGATCGCTGAGAAACTGTCTCTGACTAATCGGTCTGCTCGAAGGACGGCTATTTAGACAAACATTTGACGGATCCAATCGCATTTCGTCGGTTCGTCATTGCCTGTCGGTCGCCTGTGTTTGTACTTGTCGTGTCTTTTGGACCATCGACGGCCTATTGCGGCTAACCATTGTACCTTACAGTGTGCTATACCGTTAAATGTACTTTTGGTTAGTTTGTAATGGAGTCTTTTGTAGCGAGCCAACAGCCAAACGCACGTGTAAAACCTGTGTTTAGTAAAATATTGTGTTATCGGAATAATTGGAACGGAGAAAAGTTCAAGAGTCTTTGTATTATCATGAGATTGTGCGTGAACAAGCAGTTGTACGTGGTAGGTTTACATGCGGCATGATGGAAGATGCAAGTTCCGCAAGTTTCTTTGTGATTCTGCGGACTGACATTTTCATATACCGAGTCTTTATTTATCAAGTAAACAAAATAGACGGTGGTTAATAACAAAACAATTAAAGCGTTTTATTGATCATCATCTGATTCAGCATGATCCAACACTTTGGATCCACATATAACTTAAGTATAGTGAACGGATTTTGTGCGAGCCGAGAATTTACACTCCAAGTGTATCAACTCGATGTAACCAAGGTGAGTAGCACTCACGTCCGGACTGAATTATTGACGATGCCAGCGACAGTCAGGCCACGGTCAGCTTGGTTCAACCCAAATGAATTTATGGGTTGACTCCATAATCGATTACAGAAATCATGGACGAAACGATAAGCTTACAAACCATCATTTAGCACTTTGCCGAAGCCATCAAGTCACTAAGTTATATCGTTGTAAGGACAGTGTGCTTTGGTTTTGTTTCTTACCACGTTAATATCTAAGGAAGCTTACAGTAAACAGTTAAGAATCCTACATTTATCAGAACGTCTTGCCAGTATACTGGGAACAGCTGTGACTACCAGGCTAGAAATGATCACTCAAAAATTGCACATGATGGTTCCGTGTTTGGTCACTGCTAGAGTTTACCATGTCCAACATTAAATCATGATTAAGCTAACTCTTATATAACGCTGTGATTAAACGAATTTTATTGCATTGATCGCAGAAATAAATACACCCATACTATCAAGTAGAATATGTTCAGTGCTTCAGAAACCAGATGATAAGTGACCTTTTACCACCGCTCGGATGTGACGGCCGTCCAGGTCTACGTGCTTAAACGGATGACCTGTGTACCGGTTGTAAGGAGAGAAACTAAAGTTAGGGTAACCTGTTAGCGTTCTGAAGCCTAACAACAACTCAGAAGTCATTCTTGACGGTAGCACAATACCACTTTGGACTATGTTCGAGTGTAGTACCGACTTGAACTCATCCACTGAACGGATGATTGCAGGTCAGCTTGGCGCATATTGTGCCATGAATTCTTGACAGAGTGTTCAATACAGATTGAATATTCTTAAGGATCCAATTGTTTAGTACAATCCACAAGAGCCGTTATTACTAAGTGAGTAACCCAAGGCGTACCTTCAAAGTTGCACTTTTGAATAATTCGGTAAACTGAACCACTTTCCAGCACCTAATTGCCGCACTCTCTCTCTGATGGTGCTCCCTTTTAACGCTTTCTCTGAAGACCGGGGACTACAGCACAAGAAACTTATCACAAAGGTAACTCGTAAGGTAACTGGCTTCTTATGACGGAAACGTCCGAACAGCTTCAAGGATAAAACTCAGCGATAGGGAAGGATGTGGTGGGTTTGCTGTCTACGTAGAAGATCCACCTTCATGTCGCTCTCCGTCATCTCACGGATCAGGTTCAAATAAATGGAGACTGACCGGTTTGAGTGAGTTGTTTCTTCACTGGGCTAATGATCGACAATTCAGCTGATTTTTAGTTTCCACCATCCCACCTGCTACATTATCATTGTGCCTCGGTACTTGACTCTTGAATAGCTTGTCGGAAATCACTATCCTATGCTGACGACACTGTCTACGTGAAACATGTTTCTTGAAAGATGATGACACGCCGTCGGGTTACCAAAGAGGACCAGTGACCTTTATTTTAAATAAACACCTTTTACGTGATTAGAGTCTGGACGAATACCGCACTTGCTGTGGTAGGTAGAAGTCGAGAAGAAGAAAACACTGTTGACGCATTTTCAGTTCAACACCCCACAATCATGTCTGTTTTTGTTTGAACTTATCAGGTTAGTTATAATACCGCTGACCTTCAAGTTATGAGGTAAACCGCAACATGCAGTCGAAAACAGCAAGCGCTCATGGGTTGAATTTGAACTACGTAACAAGGCATGCTGCTGTGTTGTTGATGCCGTTTTAGTTTTCGTTTGTGTGAGTCGTGTGCATGGCTTGCTAGGCCTTTGGCTCATGCCTGTTTGTGCTGTTTCCTTTTACAGGACTGCTGCTGGAACCCCTACTTCGGAAGAACGCTGTTCCGCGGTGTCTTCACGTCGTCCTAAAGTAGATCCACAAGCGTAACGGACAAACAGACTAGAGACGACCGGCTTTTATGTTACAAAACACACGGTTGTTGACTGTCTGCTGAAACCAAACAACGACAAAACCGACCGTGAACGTTAAATTTGTGCATATACATCGAAGAATTACGGTACCGTTTCATATTCGGAAGACCGCCCATATAATCAGTGTGAACCTATAAAAAACAGTAGTCATTTGTTGGGCAATCGCTTTCCGTTTCACTCAGTGCCCATCCCACTTGAGCGGTTAGTATGTTGCTGTCCATAAACTGAAAGCCGCCTTGCATATTATCCAAGCTTTTTTTGATTGCAGGGAGGTGGGTTTTTCTGACATTCCAATCTCTTGTGCATCATTACAAGAGCTGATGAGCAAGAAAAGTATTAGGTTGTGACGAGGAAACTAAGTTTGCTCTCTGAATTCACACCGGTAAATCTGTGTCCTTGAGAGAACAGACCCAAAACAGTACATACACAACAAAACCGACCACGAAACGGATCGATTGGCAAAGCAGACAGAAAAATAATCATTTGCTTCCGGGTGAATATACGTTTACCAGCATCGTTACCCAACACTCTGGTTTGTGAAAATGCCCATACATCAAGTAAATACAACTATTTGTTCAGCTATGCTCACAGATTTCCACAATCCGGTTGATAAAGGACTCGTCTATGCTCTGGTACCCAAGAGTAGCGCTGTTCAGTATATTTAAACCAAAATCCCCTACGACTCACTAATTACGATGTTAATTTAATGGAAAGTTCAGTAAGTCAATTAAATTTTCTAGGGAACGGACAAAGTTTGGGATTCCATGGTTAAGTACACATACATGTGTCACCAAGAGGCAACGAGGTTTTTCTATGTGAAAATGGTTCGTCCGGCCTGTATGGTGATTATTTTTGCACACTCATACCATGACTATTAAATGGCCTGTCTTCCCGTAAGTTATTACTGCCCTTGCGAACTCCACTAAGCAGGCAGACGGAAATTGGTACATGTTTTTTCACTTGCAAGTGTTTATTATACGAAAACTGTTTCGCCAGATTTCGACAGCACGTGTTCACAATCACTGCCGATTTATAGTCGTAAAGCTGTCCAAACTATCGCATAACAATGTGGAATTTCTTATTTCCATAGGTCGGGCGTATCTCATGTGCCTTAGTATCGATGGTACATGTGACAGCTGTTGGAAAAATTTCCTCGTTCACGGTCGTAAACACAAATAGTATCTGCCCACCTGAAATTGTGTTTTACTATCTATACAAGTGGAGCAAATACTCCGTCCGCACATATATATTTCTTATGTGTCCAAATGTTTTGACAAAACTACCGGTCGGAAAAAAACTGTGCAGCACTGATAACAAACTGAACTCCCTCAAGCGTCTCGGATATGGTGTCAAGATAACCTACATCATCGATAGAGGAAAAGAGGAAACGGGAGACCGCGCGCGATTGTGCGCACACGACCAGATTGTTAGGCCTCCGGCACTCGGGCATACTGTAACCTGCCGACTGCTACACTCGACAAGCCGTCAGCCCACCCCGGCAGGCGTCCTGACCACACCATCTCACCCCTAGGACCTTAGCTAATCGGCCTGCCTGCTGCAATAAATTGCCACCCACAGCCGCTGGATGGACCACACAAGCAGACTGTTGCTACGTTCACTACCAGCAGCACCAGGATTATCCCAACAGCTGTTGCTACCACTGCTACCACCAGCTGAGTTTGTGTGTTTGTACCTAGTCCAAACATCCACACTTGCGTGCGGAAAGCCGGGTGAGCCAGCAGACGGGCGAACGAACGAGTGAACGAGCGAGCGTGCATGTCCATCATCCATCAAAGCACATCGGTTCGGCCGATCAGAGTAAACTTGCCTTGGTGCAGCCTGGTGATACTGCTGGGTCGGACATGAATCACAGCCCTCACCGTGGGTAGCGTGCCAGGGAGGCTGCACATACACGCCTACACAGGGTATGCACACATGAGAGCCATCAAGCCTGCGCACAAATAGAGGACTTACACATGCATATGGCAGTTTGTATTGATTTTTTTCTAAGTGACTCTATAAACCACTACCTCGCTAAGCTGAGATAAACGGCCTACCTGTAGTTTGGTTGCACTTCTATCAGGAAGATACCCACAAATTAAGGGTCTCTGCTTTAAATATAGGACGTAACAGGAACTCCCTTGTGAGAAGCTTGACTTTCCCAAAAACCAAGATGCACAAAATAGTCTTGAAATATGTGTCGGTTAGTAAATGGGAGAAATGTTGTAAGCCATAGACTGCTGGCTTTCTGAGATTCGGCAATTGGTCAAAACCGCCAAACCACAAATCTAAATTAGAAAATGAAATGAGAGGTTTTTGAACAAGCAGGAGAGCCACCTGCTATTATATCAAACCTCCCACCTCAGGTTTCCGTTTGATTTAACGTGCGCCTACCACCGACTTCCGAAACAGTTGTTAATCCGAACTGCCATAGCTGCGAGAGGGCGTGGGACACTGATCAGGAGCAGTAGGGGAAGTTGGTTTATACAGTCTGAACAATACACAAAACTGTGGCGTTCCCAACCAGCCGTTTTTGAAAAGAAGAACTAGACTTGAGTTCCGTTTATGGTAGAGTCTGTCAATAAGGCATGTCGTTCCCTTGACAGGGGCTAGATCACTGGCGATGTATCTACGTGTTATCCATGTTGATCACTGTACCCCTGACCTGACAAAAGACATGACTGACCAATCACGCACCAACGCTCAGCCACATACGTTCGAGAGTGAAATTCTGGTTGTCCGGTCATCTTGAGGGAACACAGTAGCCGTTCTGCTAACTCCAATCAAAGACCCACTGCTGGAACCTTTAGTCTACATTGAAATCACCGAAGTCATTAACTAGCTGGACAGTATTGCGATTGCTGATGAGTAGCAGATGTTCGCTTATGTCGATTAAAGATAACTCAAGCGATGAAAACCCTCGCATTCGCATAGAACTCTCACGAAGTTCCTTCGAAAAGAGACTCTGTACTCAGCGTCCGTCCCCGGTAGAGCCCGTTAACAGCGCATATCCTTTCCACAAGAGCGAAACTTGAGTACACTGATACTTCTTGAAATGGACTGGCTGAAAAGTTAATGAGAATGAGAGGATTATGACCCACTGTGAGTGACGTTCAATGTACAAGTTGTATGCGTGATCACTTCCCCTACTCCAACTAGGACTCTTGTTCAGAGGAATATGAAGAAGTGATCCAACGAAAACTCACGTTTGAAGATAACGTGCAATTCTGATTACAACATTTTTGTTACAGTGACTCTTAGCAGTAGACGTTAGTAGCCAAAACAACGTTTACCTCTCCTAATTTAACAACAAGGTGGCATTTGGCACGCGGTACACTTCGATTCCATTCTCCAGTAGTTCACAAATGAGTTTTGCTCAACACTGATAGAAATAAGGGATGGTTTGTCGACCACAACCATATTGGTCGCGTTCGTTGAATACTACGGGGTTAAAATGGGCGAGATGTCAACATTCCATGGGGTGAGATGCGATGACTACTGATGCAAACATACACCGCTATAAAACTATGGGATTGCCATACGTGTCCAACGAAAATAAAGAACCACATTTTAATGACACGAGGCTACGATATTGCGCCAAGAGTATCTTCCCACGCACGTCGAGTTTTATAAGCACCGCTTTGTTGTCACAAGGAAAGCCGTTCTGTTCAGCACTCAAAATAAGAAAGTCACTTACCTCTCCAAACAAACGTCGAACATCTGTCACCACCATGTCCACCACAATGCACTTCATTACCTTGAACGCTATACCAGCATTAACTGTGCATAGTATGATCGCCCTGATTGCGGACTATATTCCCCATGAGTTATCTGTACGATGTACAACCCCATCTACGTTAAACAACGAAAACTGTCATTTTCCTCTCCCGGATGTATTCATACGGGATCAGTCGTGGAATACATTGCTTACATCCAGAATAAGCCTTGTTTGAAACACTGAAGAGCCCAATTGAGTTCGAATAAAATTGAAGGACTGTACGTTCGTTTCGTTTAAGTAATCCAGAAAGTTCTCGCCCGTTACTGTTGTTACTATGTGGAGATGGATATCTGGAGAGTAGTCGTTTGATAATTTTCCGTGTATTCAGACTTACATTCATAACAACCAAAATAATGCGCTTCCGTATTTTTTAAACGTTAGTCCTTACGCTGTTGTAGAACAAGAAATGTCCAGCTCTCACTGTATGTTACTGTTTCCGACTAAGATCCCTGATTATTCAACGCACATCCCGACGTGTGTATACTGGTAGACTGGGCTGGCGTCGTATGGTGATCGATGCATTATGCAGTGGTCATATGGGTTGGTAGAAACCAGTTTTGCGAATTCCGTCATTTGAACAAAACAGTTAGAACACGAAAACTGGTAGATACGAGCATTTCGTATTGACTCATCAGTATCAAATTTACAATAAAATGAAACGGTTGTTTTATATCGAACAGTTAGGGGGGTAGGGTGGATAGTTAGTCGGTGGGTTGGGAAAGGTCACTCAGTCCAGGGCAAAGTCAAGTTTGCGAGCAATTGTTTCTGGACGCACAGGGTCGACTTCAGTCAACTGATTGCGACAGCCTCAGCAAACCGCAAGCATCTTGGATTGGAGTGACGTAATAGGATTCCGAGTGCACAAACTGATTCGATAGCGTGACCAGTGGTTTGGACGTCTCTTGCGATTGCGGACGCTGGTTGCTTGCGTGTTTCAAAGACATTGTCGTTCTTCTGTAATACAGAGTTCTGCACCCATTTAGACAAATGTTCCTTCACTCTGGAGACCAAACCCCTCTAGATTCTGCATTTGTAACTATGTTTGAGGATAGAGGGATATCAAAGGACTTTTCCTTATTAACACAGAATTGGTCTCACTTAGTTAGGATTTGCACAAGGCCAAAAATAGTACATAAGATGTTTTGCACAGCAATATTTCGATTGCATCTCATCGGTTGCTTTCATTAAATTAACATATACATCGCGTAATGGTTGTAAACAATAAGGCAAAACCAATCTAGTCATATGTGAAACAGTCAGTCAGGTGATCAAATTGGAAGCAAAAAGACGCAACTGAAGCATACTCATTGATAAGAAATAGGAAATTGATGTAACCTAATGGAATGATTGCTGGTCAAAAGGGTAATACCAATCCGGTACAAGAAATATGTGGTTAGAAAATTCGTACGGATCGGTCGGAAGGAGTAAGAAATGGTTGGAAAGTCCATATAAATTGAACAGTATTTAAAAGACTGTACACTGATTAACACTTGTTAAGAAGTGGCACAAGATGGATTAGGGAAGAGTAGGAGAAGTGTGTCCGATGATAGATCATACAAAAATTAGGTCAGTCCAAAAATTCAGGTGTGGAAAGAATGCGAAAATAGAATGGGAACAAAGAGGAACAATCATATTCTTACCATCGTAGCAAAAAGCTGGTCACGAACACTTTATGGGAGAGCAGATTGAGATTCGATCGGTATATCAGGAAGGCTTTCGCAATGTTAAGCGCCTGCTTTAATTTGGTTCTAAAGGACACCCTGGAAAGGGTCCTGGGATTCACAGAGTGCTCGGTCTGTAAATATTTTATAATGCCATTGCTTCCCACTGAATAAACCGAGTATAATTTCCATAAAAATTTGAAAAGGTATGTGGTGGACTTTTCGAATTTTGCCTTCAGCAAAAGTCAAAAGAAAACAGTGTCAGTCTGGCTGAAGCTCAGTATTCCTGGACAAACAAATCACTCAATTAACGAAACCGCCACTTTAATGCCGACATGATGGATACTGAGTATTCTAAGTGACCACGAAATGTCTTCTAACACAAGTCCTAATGAACCTCTCACTGTAACTCCACATATTTGTCTATAACAGGTGATTTTGAATATAAACTGAATAAAACAAGTACGCATTTTCAGTAACTACAGAAGCTCATCGGAGGAAGTGTTACGTGTTAAATTAGGCTCAGTAGCGTATTTACAAACAGTGTTAATCACTTTGTCAAACGGAACATTTGTAAACAATAACCTAACATCAAAGGAGTTGAGTAGTAAATGATTTTGGTTTTCATATAGATTGAACATCACACACAATTAATCGTAGCTGTCGCATTCTCATAGAGTTTCCAGTATTTTGAGGGTTTTTGGCCTTTTGTTCAAATACAGATTTAGATCCAGAACCTCTTTCGACATATTGTGGTTGACAGGTGTTCAGATACAATGGTTGAACAATCTCATTCGGGTTCAACTTGATCCGTTTTTGAGATACTTTAAAATGAAAGATGGAGATGCCGAAGCTGACTGGGGGAAGTGAGTCTTACTGGCATGCTGTAGTAGGCCATAAGTTGAAGTAATCTTCCTGTTTTCTTGTGGTCGTTTTTGTCATATGTTTCATTAATTCATCAAGAAGAATCTGGTATCTAATGACTCTTAATTACCTAAGTGCGTATTTGTCAAGGTCCGCTGTGTACGAAAGATAAATACTCTACTGAATGTGTTATAAAAAAAAATAATGTATGTAATTTACGATGATCTTACAGATTTGTCGCGCAGTGTTTGCTGCACAGCAAAAATTCTTCCGTAAGGCAACTGCAATATGGCAGTATAACAGCCGCTTACTTTTATTTACTTACCGTGGGACTAAGGTAAGAAAATTTACGTGGAATCAAGTAGACGATCATAAGATGGATCATTCCAAAGGAGGCTACTGATGGGACCGTGATCTTCATTTGGTGGTGGCCTCTCCCAAGGAACATAATGATGTAGACCATACATGCTTAACATGGAACATGTTTTCTGATTTTAATGTTTGCTTTCTTGTTTGTATGAACCACCTCTCTCTTTGAGTATCGTACGGCTGGTGCTGATAACTCTGGGGAAAACTGGGCTCATTTCCTCTGACCAGTACATCACTTCTGACGGTTTACAAGACTAGTTTGTTGGAGTATCCACATGTGTTCGATATTTGTTGTTGGAAACTTACAGGTGAGTTGTTCGGCAGGAAATACTGATCGTATTTTGTAAACCGAATTAAATCAGAACATGATGAACTCAGTGGTTGCACTTTATCTAATAGAATGATGGATACGTAATATCTGTGAACCACAGCTGGGTTATGATTTGAAATACATTAGAGTGACAAGTGAGATTTGCTCGTAAAGAATCCATGAGAGAAGGACGTCGACGATGTGGGACAACTGTGACCGCTTGCGGAGTCATATATCCTACTGTTTCCCATAAAATGAACTATCGAATTAAAGAGAAAAACTGTGCTGACAAACGCTGTTCTGCTCAAACAAAGTTAGAGCCAGAATTGTGGTCCGTAATCGTTTCTGGGGGGAAGGGGGATGTTCTATCTGGAGCTCCAAATCCTCAGACGCTAATCTACGAACCCCGACCATTGTTTGAGGGGGTAACATCTGTTGGAGGGCTACTAAATATGATAATAAATCCCGCTTACTAACTTCGAAAACCTTTCTTTTCTGACCGGCCGTTCTTCCTTAACATGTGTGACTAGTTAAAATATTATCCAAATGTAAGATTGGTGACTTAATTGATGTCATACGAGACGTATGCTGAGGTACCAGTTTGTTCACTCTTTCCAGTCACATGTATATTAGATTTATTTGTCGAACTCCTTTGTCGGTTGTGTAAAATTTCGGGAGCGATTGAAAACAGTTTGTACCGGTGGTCACCCGCGAAGTGATGGACGCCATTTCCACCACGTTGTGTTTCAAAGACCCTACGCACGCCGGACGATAGAACCCATGAGTCAGCTGTCGTCAAGCCATACATTCAGTAGATTATGGGGTCAATGTCATTATGATTGCTAGAGAGTGACAAAGATACTTTCTTCGGCCGGTATACTTTATTTCTGCAGGGACTGAACTCGACTGTCAATTTTATGATTGATGTACGAACCAACAAGCGTTCATCATGACCTCATAAGAGACTGGGAAAGATCTTGAAGGCAGTCCCTTTCAGTAAGCACCAGAAGACCGACAACAGCATAATTAGTCGATTTTTAAATACTGAGTAGAGGATGTACAACAGTTAAGAAATGTAGTGACATGTGTTTACTCTGGGCATCTTCCTCTCTACGAGCCCACATAATCATTTGTTTGCGCAACATTTTGCGTATGTGAATAAAATGGGCAACTTTGAGTTTTTTAGTGTTAACATGTTTCGAAACGGATGACCTTCAACCAAATGGTGGAAATGACCGAGGTCAAACTCAGCAAATCATTTCAACTTCCGTTCGGATGATCGTAAATGGAGCCGATGAACTAGGCTCATTTCGCTCAACGAGGTCTTGACAAGTAACTGGGTGATTTTTATTTAGCCTGTGACGAACTTTAGACTGAGTAGGTTGGGAAATGGAATCAGACAGCGGAGTCAAGAGTCATCATCTGTTCTCTTCTTCTCGAGATACAGTCAAGCCATTTAGGAACAGCCTAACATCACCACAATTACACTGTCCCGGGAAAGTGTTCGTGAGTAAATATCAAAAACTAACTAGGCAGACTAGTTATTTGTCTTTAGTTTTAGTGGGTAGATACAGTCAACATGAAAAATGTCAATTTTCCACGACTATCACATTTCTCCGTCTTTGTGGTAGAAAAACATGTATGAGCTGGTCTAAACCACAAACCTGAATTGGACAGCACGTGTTTTTACCTGTTTGTTGTGGCAAACGCTATTGTCAAGCGTGAAGTTGGTCACTTGTAATAGTACATCACTATAGTTTGTCTGGCAACCATTATATGGTCTGGTCTTTGGATAATATTTTACGGATTTTGCACAGCCCAATATGGTACAGCGCAACAATTTTGAATAAAAATCAGGTTTTGTTTAAAAAAACTAACCCAACATATAATTTGAAAATGTTATCACTTGACGGATAGTATATGTTTTTATTGTGGTTAGCATTAATCACTCGGTTCGATCAACAGCATGAAAAAAGTCGTGCTGAAATTTTAAATCTACAGACAGGTCATATTTCTTTTTAATTTGAGGCAATGGCAACTAACCTGAATCCATTTATAACTGTTTGAAAGTCATTTTCCCAAGCTTTTAACATCACTTTTAGCCGCTTTGTGATAAAATGATTACTCACACTAAAAGTTTCGACTCATTGATGCAACAAAACGAATTGATCCACGGGGAACTGTGGACATTTAAGTCAACTGAACGATAACCTTGTCCTCGTGAGATAACGTGGCAAATATATTATGGGGATATTGGGACATATACTGAACAATTTATTCTTACGAGAGCTCAGTTCATGTGTACACCTCACTAACAGATTTTTGCGTTTCACACTGTTAGTTTACTTTAAAATTCGATGACGTCTATGCGGATAGCATTAACTAGCGCCTAACACAATGAAAGGCTGCACATATGTCAAAGGGATTGATGTGCCCGATGATGCAGTAAACAATGACAACACAGTGTGCGAACAGAAACCCAGTCTTTTCCAATGCAAAGCACATCGTGGAAACAAGCTAAGTTGCTGACCCAGTCAACTCGTTTGACGTGTTACTGGCTAGTTGTTGCCAAAGATTGCTTGTTTCTTGAGGCATATCCTTTAACATTCTTGTCAAAGACAGGACTAGAATTCCGGCCTCGCTTTCCTGAAACAACCGTGTTGACCGGGCTGACTGAAATGTCCATAGGAATGCTACAGCTGCGCCTAGCTGTGAATGATGTCCAAGTTATGTAAAACCAAAGACCCCTACTACTCATCAGTGAGCAATTTTAGTCAACAACCGTCATCCGGCTGTATATCTGCATGAACTATTGACTCAACCAGTTTATATGCTTCGGAACTCATAATAACCGTTTGTCTGATGTAAAGCCTGGAAGTTGGCTGTTTATTTTATTGCCCACAGTGTGTTTTATAAAATCTAATGTTTTCACGTTTGGGGTAGATGAGAGCAAACGAAATGTTGACATCTCACGATATATTACATCTTCCGTTGTTGGCGAATTGGCCCAATGAAACTCAGTTTGCTGTGTTAACAGACCATTTTGTCCAAGCAATCACCGACTTTCGCTGCAACCTATAAAATTGAAAGGTGAATTCGTCAACGTCAGGTTGCTTGACTTATGCTACGTTGGTCTTGTTACAGTTCTACAGATACTCACGGCAGACTGTACTCTGTTTTCATCACTGACAGTTCCGTTCGCATGCGCAGGATGGGCGCGTGGACTTAAACAGTGATTGTCTCAACGAGGATGTCCGTTGGACGTCATCGTTGAGGTTGTTGTGCGGATAACACTGAACCCAGTAGGTATGTCGGGTTAATGGTGTATCGGAAACACGTGCGTGCGGTGGTTGATTTAGGCCGTTTATCTGCTTAGGTGATGTGGCTGCTCGGAGTTGTATTGATCGGTTGCGTGAAATTTTATGCATGATCTAGTTCGGAAGGTGTTAACTAACACCAGGCTGCAACTGTCGCTCCGTTCTGCCAACGCAGGAGTCTCTTCATCCACTTAATAGTGGTGGACGGGAAAACAGTCGCTTTACTGAGATGTGAGCAACTCGTCTAAGTACTAACTAATTGGGTGGCACTGATGAACCAACCTATTTCGCTTTGTATAAACCCAGCCCTCTCTGGTGTTTCTAACTGAATATAGAGCTCAGCGACCTATCTGTGTAAGATGCGACGTAGAAACGCAGGGGTGATGACAAACGTTATCACACATACACACATGCAACCTAGTACATAGGCCACATACAGTCTGCATACCTGAAGTGGTGTACATGGTGGTCAGCTGTCATGCATACTTATGTGCGTACATACGCCCATCATAATTATTTAATAAACCAGCAACCTGTGCGTTTACAAATGAGTACACATTCATAGCCGAGGTAGCCAAGCGCGCAATCGGTGGAAAAGAGTTGCATATCCCGGTTTGTCGGCGCCAACCAGTAGGTAGGGGACCATGGTTGACAGGCGATTATGTACTTATGCATGAGTATGTTTAGTCTCGTCAAGTGTAGGTGTATGTATATACGAATTGTCAGATAAATGTAATTAGGAAATCCATCAGGCGGTCCGTCGTTTATCTACACATCATACTGGTCGGAAGGCCAAAACTGTTCTGATGTGCTGACTAGACCTCCGTTTTAAATGTCTCCCCCCTTGTTGTAGAGACCACCCTCGTCGAGGCATCCTGATAGCGTGTCAGTCAACCAGGTGAAAACGATAAATTTTCACTTAATGGCTAATTCACTCAGACACTCAAGGGCGGGTTGACTGTATGTGTATCACCGACTGTATGTGTACGGCCTCACCCCCGGACAGGAGTTGACTGGCGCCAGATATTTTATCGTGAATTCAACACGGCCTAGTGCGTGCCGGATAGAACAGGTGAGGTTTTTTTTAAAGCAGCTCACAATGGACCCGTCATCACCATATACTGTTTAACAGAAGTAAAACGGTTCTGAAGTCAGACGATGAGGAAAAGACAACGAAATCAAATCGTCAAATGAAAGGTCGGAATTAACATGTGTATCCGACACCAGTCAAGCCGTTCACCACAGTTCAGTTCCATTACAGTGCATTCCTTGGAACCGTTAGATCTGAAATGTTTGTTAAGAACGTGTGATTATTTTTTAAATACGCATACGGTGCCGATTGAGCGGAATGTAGAACCCTGAATATCAACCGTGTTCCTAAAACGTTCAACACAGCACAGAAGAGAACTCTAATGTTGACTAAAAACTGTAAATGAATCAACGAATGATCTGATGACGCAGAATTTAACCTGTCGCCATAATAAATTCAATGCCTAATTCTTTATCTGAATTTGTTACCACATTCGACAAACAAAGTATACTGGTTAGATATTTTGGGTAAAACCTGTTGATCAGCATTGGAATGAAGGTTAGGAATAATTATCAGACCGTGTACAGTTCTCCTCTTTTTATATCTTAATATTGCAAGTAACGTCTTAGAAGGTAGTTGACTGGTAACTTTGCCCTCTGGGATCAACAATAGGGAAGTCAGCTAACTCGCATGACTTACCCGACTTCACGTTGTTGAAATGCGGTAAGGTTCAGCAACCAACGAGCTGAACACAAAACTCATGTCAACAAACGACCAAAAGTAGTGTCAATATTTCTGTATACGGTCATTTACATAGAACACTGATAAAGGACAGTAACATATGAAAATAACTTCTGAGTGGAAATGTAGAGCATTTAATTCTAGATGTACATTTAAAACGTGAAGTCAGCTGGGCTATTTGGCATCGACAGTCTACAGTGTATCTTACTAAGTGCCTACTGCAGCCCATCAACTGTACTAAACCAAATCCGTACCGTAAGACAAACTACAACGAATTTTCAATGGCATGTTGAGGAAAACTCACCACCACTGTTAAGGCAATGAAAATATAACAAATCTTTCATTATGAGTAAACAGAATGAGTCTACGGTATCTGGTGCCTAACTCCTCGGTATGTCGAAGATGACGCAGAGTTGTGGTCGTGTGCTTGAACTATTTACACATGTTATGTAGGTGGCGCAACAACAGTAGATGTCCGTGGTTAGCTGAGGCCGTCCCCGAAGATGGCCGTTTTGGGCTGGGATTACCGTAACACGCCGTTCACGTTGAGTATATTTTTTTCAATACGTCTCATATCAACTGTATTTGATGGTACTGATTTACAAACTTGCTAAGATCCATCGCATCATTCTTGTCAACAACACGCTGAGGGTGATATCTACATGGCTGAATTTCCGGGTCCTTAATAACAGTAAATCTCACATTCTAGTTTTTAGGGAAATTTTGAAGTGATCTATTTCAGTTGCAAGTTTTAGACGCAGATTTCACCTTTAGAAAATCGTATCAGTCGTGTTTGTATCAGTGTCCATTTTAACATTGTTGCCTGAGAATGAACAGCTTACCACAGGTCTGTCGAATCGTTTCTGGATCTAGTTGAAAGAAAGTTTGTGAAATTTTTGAAACACACTACTGCGATCACATGATATTTAAAACCACACGGTGATCACCCGTAAAGCTGTCAATCTAATCATGGAACAGAAGAATGAGACAACTTAGTTCAACTGAAGCCAACAGAAGATCCCCCGTGGAGCACGTCATCTAGTCTGTCGTAAGTATACCGCTTATCAAATGACAATTCTGATGGCAAATTTGGAACCAACAAGCAGCAACCATCGAGATATACTAATCGGGTAGATAAAATATATGATTCCGTGAGCAATCAAAACGATTTCAATGCAAAATTTGCAATCACCTATGAACGGTGTTCAACTTATAACAAATGAACCTCAGAAAACCATCTGATGAGTAATTAACTCAGATACAAGTTTTGTTTTTGGTAGTGACCGTCAGTAATGGATTAGAACTTCGATCCATGTTCTCTTAAAAAATCAGTCTTGACCACTGCATTACTAAGGTTGTGATGGGTACAACCGAAACGTCACATCTTTAAACTCCTTCAACTTCGTCTTTGATAAATGTTTGTGTTGTGTTATCGCGTTGAGATGGTACGTAGAAAATCTCTTACTTGATCTAGTCAGTGACTCCATGATTTGAACTTCTCAGTCAAGTTGAAACAACAAGAGTTACTTAATTTGCCAAACAGTTTAATGTCTATTGGTAATCAATGAAATAGTTGGTTTATAAAGATCAGAATGTGGGACTGTATTAACGAGGTGACTAGAGTCGGGTGGGCATCTCATTTGATTGGACCAGTGGTAGTATTTGAACCCATTAGACTTATATTCTTCGACCAGCGATTTCAGGATTAAATTTCAGAGTGGGCAGACATTATGTCAGAAGATGTTCTGCTTGCACAGTGAACTTCTCAGCAAGAATTCAAGTCTTAAAGAGTGGTCTTTTAGTCGTTCGCTGCGAAAATACCCGTCTGCCTGTGATCAGGTGTTTGAAGTACCGTGTAAATTGGTATTTAATCTCCCCTCAGATCTCCAGTGTAGTTTTAAAATCAAGCTAAAGTTGGGAAATTTTTTACTAGTACCAGTATTAATATTTCGTCTTTGGACATTTTCACAGAACAGCCATTTATTCCCGGGTATGAGCGGTTAGCAAGTACTTCCTCGTGACGGCCTATAGTGAAGTTTTACTTTATGGGAAAGGCTTCAGTGTTAATTTGCCTACATACAATCCCAAGAAGATTCGGTATCACTTCTGTATCCTTTGACTTAGCCTTGCAAGTTATTGGCAGATATGAATCGTTTGCTACCGGTGAATCCAGGTCTTTCCTACGTTCAAGAATTTTGACCTGTTTGTTGCCCAAGTAATAGTCATCATTGTTGATGACGGATTTGTATGATTGTACATCTGATGAGACTCAGTGACAAGTGATTTTCCACTAACCGATAGTTTCACGTACTTAATTCGGTTTGAAGTGAATCCATATTTTGCAGATCCTTTACAAGTCTTCATATTTTTGTCGATTAAATATTGAGTAACATAAGTGATTAGGGGGTGATGGACGATTTGTAGGAGCATCTATCTCAGTTGTTGTCACAAGATAACTTCTACGTAATAATATGGAATATTTGATTCAGCCCTATGTATCGCATTAGAAACAACATAAATTTCAGCATAAGTCAGAGCCAAAACCAAGGATAAATCTTTTACATTAGGCAGGTGAAGTGTTAGTTGTTCACATTATTATCAAATAAATAGAAGGCATGCTTACACACGAATATAAAGAATAGTATATTCAAACAACTGGTAGAAAGTAAGTCGTGCATTCTATGCATGCAAGCGCTTTAGAAATTCTTCATTAACTATCTGTTTGTTACTGAGAAGGTATAATAAATGAGGAAAGAGTTGTTTTGTCTGATCTTCCGGCAACCAACCGCTCAAACGTTCAATGGGCTTGTGCATCAGACATCCACTGAAGAAATACCTCTTCAAATCTGTGAGAAGTGTTGTTGTTTTATACAGGAATGTGCATGGAATAACTGTATTCATTCACATCAGAGAGAAAGGATTTTTATTGACAACTTATAGACACTCTATAGACACTTTTAGGAACAGTTTATAGGATCAGAGGTGTTCATCGTGAACAAGGAATAGGAAGCACATGACAGTAATCTGCGTCGTGTGACGGTCACCTGGCTGCAATAATCTTGACAAGTTGAACATCTTATTTGACAAAACGGACGAAGGGCACGTGACGGACTGTTTGGTGCCAAGACCCGAAGCGTTCCTATCTTTGTGTAAGATGTGCACTATCAAGAACTGCCTTATAAACCACGTCATCCGTCAAGACGAATGAAGTGAAAATAGCAGGTGGTGGTGAGTCAAGAAGGAACTTCTTAACTAATAAACCGAGTAATGAGGGGAAGGACGGCTGACCGCTGGATTTTAGAATAGAATGTCACTCAGTGAAAAACATCGATGTCATTCGCAAAACATACACAAGGGGACCTATATCTTTTACAGACTGATGACAAAGTAGGATGTTCAAATTACGTAAGTGCACCGAGACTAGAGCAGTTTGGACGGCAAACTAACTGACATGTATCCCCGATGCTCACTTAAGTTTTAACCCATGGAAGAATTAACTTTCTACCACGTTTAACCTCATAAATGTGTGTGAAACAGGGTGACATTTACATTTACCCATTATGGAGTTGATTGGTTGTAAGCGGTCCCCAATACACTGTTGAGCCGCATATTACTTTGAGTTATTCAGAAGCTGATGTAACAATCCTGCAAAATATGTAGAAAGAATTAATGATGCCTTGACTACATATAACCTGACGAGATGTTCGTGAATAGGCATACGCGCCATGACAAATCCCCATTGAAGAAATTGGGTTCGGCAAGAAATAAGAAACGAGATTCGTTACATTTTTTAAGATCACAATACGAGTGTTGAATAATAATCATACATTTATTGACACTGTCAGTTTTTTCTTCATCTAGACTCTTTAGCGCCTGTTAAGTCACCCAGCCTGAAAAAAAAACGAAAGACTAGGAAAAGTGGAGAACAGAAAGAAAGAGCATGTGGGTATAAGGAAAAACAGGAAATTGGAAGGGGGAGAGGCTGGGGCAGAAATAATGTAGCCACGACTGTTTAGTGCTGAGGTCAACAGGCTGAAATCATAATCCGTGGAAACATTTTAACACACCGCAGTACAGGGGCAAGTATCTCCATATCAAATGTACGACATGAAGCTTTTTATAGTTCAAACAACTGAAGAGGCAAATACCGAAACTTTTTGTTGTTCTGGTCGTTGATCTGTTTTCTAAATGGGTGAGAAAACATTAGTTGTGCTGTTGTAAATTCGGTGTTACGGGATGAGTTGTTTAAATTTGTCATTCTCCTTACCCCTGAATGTTAGAAGGTGTGCTGTGTGTCACATGCTGAATATTCATTACAGAAACGTATTGTTAAGTGAATTTTACTCCTGTTTCTGCATGGCTGCAAAAACTAACGATATAGGACTAATCATACGGGTGTATACGGGTGTGTTTGTGGGCGTTCCGCCAGTTAGGTACTGTATGAACACCAGTAGTCGGTCGAAGTGTTGCCCGCATGAACTCCACTGTCATATTGTTCTGACAAATTTTTTGCTGGAATCATATGCACGCCTGAACAGGGCAAGCAGACCAGGCCTGTCTGATCGACACTGACAGTTGTGTGACCCATATAGTTGTTTTAAGGTGTGTGGAAAATTTTAGCGTCATGACCGAATATGTGTTTGTGTGTGCGCTCGACAACGGCGTGTTTGCACTGTCTGTTGCTTGCCCATATTCCCAAGTTGAAATCGTACCTTATACGTTAAGAATGCGTAAGTACTTTTTTGTAAATTGGGTCTACTTGTTTGCACAACAGAACAATGATGGATTACTTCTTGTTATCCGCGATGCAGGCGACGGGACATCCTACAAAGTTTTTCTGATAAACCAGTCGAGATAGCAACAACTAGAAATAGGTGTGCGCCTGTGGGAATCGTGTGCAATGAACAATAGACGAAGACGGTTGACACAGCAGTCAGTCAGTGATAAAAAGACACGATTATCAAGATGATCAACATCAGCCGTATACTGAATGACTTGAAAATCAGTCACTATGACCTCAGGTGTAACCGTTAACGAGTACTCACAGGATAGTCGTCAAATTCCCCCAGATGAATGTAGTTTCAAATATAGTTCTTGTCAATTCAACCTGTGTACTTTCCAAACGGTTGAATACCATAAGAACACATAAGTATATGTCATAGTGACGCTCTGAACACAGGACACTGGAGAGACCAGGATTTAGGATATATATTAACAAATCATTACAGCTCGTATAAATGAGGTATGAACGAAGTAGTAGGTTACAGGTTAACCATGAGGATTGGTGGTAGGGCATTTGTCCATCATGTCATTGATGTAAAACGTTCGAGGTCAAAATTGCGTTCAGCTTGACTGGTCGGTAGTATTAGAACAAACCAGTAGAATTCATTCAAATTTTGGCATGAGTTTTCTTATTGGCACCCTCATAATTTATAAGAAGTAGGATGTTTGCCATAACTGAGACACTCAATATCAAGATGTTCATTCCATAGAACCGCTTGCTTAAGGGAAACCAACTTTGTTTGAAGCAGGAATATCGGTCGAAGTTAACACGACTGTTACTCTGTGTTCTACCGAGCTGAGAAACGTTATAGGTCCGTAATGTTTATTGTGAGGTCAATGGTGCGGTGGTTTCTACGGTAGTCTCATGATAACTTGGGTCAGAGTTCAAAGATCGATCGTGACAAGGTCATGCTTCATTGAAGAGCTCTAACGACACCAAAAGTTCAGCTTAGTGCTTCTTCTCAAAAGAGGCTAGATAAAAAATTTATTTGGATGCGAAAGATTCAATGAAATACGTGTGTTCAAGTTACACCAACCAAATCCCTGACTGCTTGTGAGCAATGTGCACAACAGTCCACACCAGAAGAAGCTGTATTAAGATTCACACTTTACACCAGAGAGCAGACACTCATTTGAATGTAACAGGTGGGCTGACCGGCCCCAGGTTGCCCATGTTTGCGTTTCTACCCCGTTTGTGGTTGGTTCCTCCCTACTATTTTGAGCTCTGAGTGAAAATCCGGTTAGTCATGGAACCCAGCCTTGTTTGTGAGTGATGTGAGATATTTGGTGCTGTCACATCCTTTGGAATCTCATCGTTAACGGCTGTTTTTTGATTCGTTCCACTTTAACTGGCAAATTCAGTAGATCATGTTATATACTGATTGCCTGCCATTTCTAATAATGATGACATCTTCCAGTCACCCCCTTGCCTTGTTTGAATCTCTCTATTTTGTTGACAGAACTTTTGAGTTTGGTTCACTACTATGTGACTTCTAAACGAGAATTGGATGACTACTATGGATCTCATAACTACTGGCTCAACAATCACCTTCATCTTCATAATCGGATTCCTAATTTTGGGAGAGTTCCCTTTAGACAATTTGAGCAACTGTGCATTGTTGCGATGTACCTCGTCATCGTGTTTGTCAAATCAATGACTTTAGTCATCTTATGATAACTAGGCGCTTTTTCTCTTATTTTGTAAAGGATTAACCGGCTACGATATTCACGTGACAATCCGTTCGTATCATGCGACGGAGTTTGGTTCGTTGGGTACTGGGTGGTTAGGTTGTTCTTTGTGAACCTGCTACTAAACAGACGGTAAATGAACATTGTACCCCATCAGGTTACAGTTTCTGAGGACAATAAAGTCTGTCGTTTCGTGATAAAGCATCTTCAGCTTTTTTATGAACAGTTGTGTGAATTGGGAAATCTGCTTTACAGCTGTTTAGATACCAAGTTAGCAATGCCGACCAGTCCGTACCATCGGTAGCGAAAATGTAAGCTCATGAACCAGTGAGTTTGAATTTTTCGACTTAACAAAACTACGTCCTTTAATTTTCAAACTTATCTTTCCCGTATTGTGTACTGATATACATATAGACTACAGATATCAACAACGACTTGGTTATACTTCTTCTACTTCTTCTTCTTCTTCTTCTTCTTCTTCTTCGGTAGATCATAATATCCGATTTCTACTTACATTTCTTCGGATTTTTCAATTCAGGTGAAAGTGATACAAAAGCATTGTTTCACAACAAAGAAGCAGTGTTACTTATAAATAGTAATAAAAGCTCTACAGCCACTTTCACTGTTTATATGCTTCACACAATTCCACAGAGGTTACTTTCAGGTTATCAAATCAAAAGGTTGAACCTTTATTCTCATAACCTATTCGATGCTATTTTCGCGTGATAGGATTTGTGTTTTCACGTGACCAAACCAAAATACAACATCAATCTTCTAGTAACAGATTCACCCCATGAGATGCTCTCATAAAGGAATAAAATGTTTGTCATCATTTGTGATGAGATTCAAATTTCGACAAGTCCTAGGGCATTTTTACAGTAAAAATAATCTTACCACATCTCGATCAATCGTCGGTTTCATATGGACTCATTACATCTGTTTTGGCTGTTGATTTTACGACTAGCACAATGAGAAGGATACAGTGTTTAAAAGTTCGAAGCAGCAAAAGTTGTCTCAATACAATCCGAAAGCCGTCACCTCTTAGAGAATTAAGCACAGTTGCCACTAACCTCTTTCATCCATACATACTAAAGAGCCATGTAATAACACAGTTGTGAGAACAAAGGTGTGCTTTCCGAGATTCGCCCTGCAATATCCGGTCACGCGACAGCCGAAGGTCAACCCCGCACTGCTGTAGATGCGTCGAATGAGCCTAATGCTGCGGCCGACTTTAACTGCCCATATGGTGCGTTTCAGCTGTCAGTCAGTTTTCCCCCACTAACTGTCACTTTCGCTTTCGAAATCTGCAGTATCACAGGTGAACGTCATTCAACATCTCACTGGAGAACCCCAGCAAACTTCAAGAACCAAACTTATGAACTCATCACTTTGGATTTCTCGCCGGCAACATACACGGCTCGAAGTCACTTGTTGAGGCGATTACTCATTCATCTCGCCGTAATTAAGGCCGACATCCAGGCACTCTGTCTCACTTGATGGACCCCGTCATAGTTGAAATTAGGGACTTCGATAAGCTTTAAAAATTGCAATTTAATTCAAACCACCTGCACATGTAGTATGGAGGAGACATCGAGCAGATTGTTGTAAGCAGTCACTATTCACGATGTAACGGCACGGATCTATAGAATTACATAAGTACTGGATAAATCCGTGTATACGATTGCGTCACAGCAACAAAGCATGCGATAGCACAGACTGTGCTCTAATTAGTCCAGTAGTGAACAGCAAACCTGACGAATAACGGAAGATCTAGAAATGTTAACGTGGGTCCAGGCATAACGTCGTCTCAGGAAATAACTTCAGACTGGTCGACGGTTATATTGACCTTAGCTTCATAACTGGGATAAGCGAATTGTGTTGTTGAAGTGTGATGCATTCTCTGACCCTCATCGATCCAACAGTGCGATCTGAAGGGCTATCTGATGAAAAAGAGATTAACATCAGCAATGGAGACCGTTTATTACGTTTCAAAGTAGGAAAGTCTAGTGGGCGCTTCACGTGTATATGTGGTTAGCCTGGGTGCGTGCATTAGACAGGCAGTTAACGAAGTTTGCGTACCATAAAGATTACCCGAGAAAACAATTACAACGCTATAACGAATCACTTAAGAAATCTACTAGATTCTCATTTTATTTTTTGCTTCTTTGAATACCTCCACAATTCCATAGTTTATTACACGACCACATTCAGTGCGTATACAGTTAAGTACGTGGCAAAAGGATCGTTTATTGTGTAGCGTACAAGCTAGCAACTTTGGTTTCTACCAGTCATTATTCAAAGAGAAGTGTGTCATAGTCCGATCAGAAATAGTCTGATTGCGACTCACTTCTACACATTTGACAGAGGTTCACGAGACCACGATCCTTCCTCCATACCATCTTCAACGTGAGATTTCAGGCCGCTGACATCGGAATGAATGTGTCTGACAGTATATTTATCCGCCAAGGCTCACTCCGCATTTTGACAATCAGATACTAACTGATACTTACTTGATGGACAACTGGCAAGAATTGAAGTCAGTATGCTGAATAGCTTTCGTGCTGCTTTTCTACCGAACCTCGCATAGGACCGAATGTTTTAGCTGCTTACCATATCAGAACAGTCGTGAGCTGTAAGAAAAGCTTTCTGTGAGTCAGGAAACTAGGAATCACTGTACTACAATGCAGTTGAAGCACGATTGCCTTCAATCACCTTGGCCTGTCTCCCAGCAGTGCATCACTGGCTAGGAAAGCCAACTCCGTACTAGGGTTACTCACGAGGCTGTGTGGACTACTTCATTCAGATTATTTTACTAATATGGGTTTATTTCACTAGTGTGCTCCCATTCTGACTCTACGATTTCTTTCCTAGCCAGACAGGCTACACAAATTGGGTCAGTTCTTAGTGTGCCACTGAAGTATCAGGAAAAATTGAAATAATTACATAGGACCCTGTATTAACCCTAATATCCACAATTAATTGACACATTTTAATGTTTAGCCAACGAACTTCGATTGCTTACAGACACGTTGCGAGATAACAGATATCCGTTGACACTGATCAACATATATCCCGCAACTCATAGCAGCAGATAAAGTTTCAACGTCTGGGAAGGAAAAAGTCTAAGGTGAACTACCGTTCAAAGGTGACACTTCTTCAAGTCGAACGACAAAATGTCAGGTCGCATCGACTGTGCGAGCTAAATCAACACGAATGAAATCTTAGTCTCCGGGTGAACTCGCAAGTTGTCTTCAATAAATGGAGAGCGATTCGCTGGCGGCAACTCACACTACATTTATCAATGTATGTAATTGCTGGAAACGTTTCATCGACAAAACCGATAGGTACTTGAACTCTAAACTAGAGGAATATCTGCCGAAATGGATTCAGAACGTGACTCCGCAGTCTACCTCATTCGTCTCGGGATCACGCATACTTCCGCCTTTATCTGTCACAGAGTGTCTGTCAATAAGTTTAACACTGGCCGAAGATTGTCTTCTGTGCAAATGAAAAGGATTTTATTACCCAATTCACCTCCAATTCACAACCGCGTGATGTAATTATGTGACTTATTGCCTTTGATTTTGCTCGCTTGACAACCGTGTTAATATAACATGTTATGTAATTGCCCCGATGATGAATAACCGAAAACAGACTGTTCGCCAAAACACCTTTTCACTTATAATGAACTCATTGGGGGTATTCGAATAGTGCAAATCTGTGCAAATCCTCCGTGCTCTAAGGAAAAGAGTCCTTACTAGATTTCTCTTATACTGCATCGGACAGGAGCTAATACATACTGCCCTGTCCAGATAGGTTTCCTGTAGATGGATTTTCCCACAGTGCCATCTGAACTTCGCGTAACTAGAATGTTTAGATACGGATAGCAGTTATTTGCTTTATTCTCTCTCGTTAGTTTTGAGTTCGGATGAGCTTGGTTCAAATTCAAGGGTAACATGTTTGAGTCTTTTGAGCTGTTGAAAATTGCTAGAATATCGTCTTCGTAGCGTCTGTACAACACCGGTTTTGACAGGCTTTTACAGGAAGTGAATTCCAATCTAATCATAAAGAAATTCGCTAATAGTGGATCCAGCGAACCACTTACTGCAATCTCGTTCACCTGTCAAAAAACTATACGTCTGGAAATTGAACCTTACATTATGTGTGCATAAAAGTAATAATAATTTCAGTTCGATCACCGGGATGTGAAAGGGGGCATTGCTGCTTACAATAAATTGGCAAATGCTACCAGCCGTTTCATCCAAACTCAAAACTGATCATGGAGAACGAAGCAAATAACTGTCTTCCGTATCTAGACATTCTAGTTACGCAAAGTTCAGATGGCACTGTGGGAAAATCTGTCTGCAGGAAAACTACCTGGACAGGGCAGTATGTATAAGCTCCTGTCCGATGCAGTATAAGAGAAATCTAGTAAGGACTCTTTTCCTTAGAGCACGGAGGATTTTCACAAAAGACAACTTACACCCTGAGTTTACCTTATTGACAGACACTCTGCAAATATACGGGTACCCCCTGCGATTTATTAGAAAGTACAGCACAGGTGTCATCATTGCAGTGTTTTATTCTCATGGACAGGACCAATTCTACTATGACTGTGCTTAGTGAGTAAGTAGGGTAAGCAGTGAAGTCAATTCAAGAAGGATGGCAGTACTCATATATGGGAATATGAGTCACATAACAAAATTTGTTGCTGTCGTTAGATGATATATCGATGATATTGTTGACCCGTGTAATGTCGGGTATCAAGAAAGAAATTCAAGCAGGCACTCGGCTGTTTCAAAAGTTCTGTCTGTAGAACCAGTGCTGGTGAAATGAGCTTGATTGCGCTGCTGTCCACCCTGTACAGTTTAATGTGGTGGACATAGATGTTTCCGGAGTAGCCAACTTGCCCAGTATTACGATACATCTGTTACAACAGCGTTCGTCACAAAGAATACAAAAATTAGTTCATGAGCAGAAGTTATTTCGGATTTCGATTTTTCTTTTGTTAAAAGGAACTTTCCTTTAAAACTACGTTCGTTTTAGCGAAGCTTTACTGTCGTGGACGAATCGCTGCTCAACATGACTACGTTGTGTGAATGAAAGCTGCAGCATCAGTCTTAATCCAAGCAAAGAACAGCCGCAAATAGTTGAAAACAGCCGCAAACAGACGCAAAGTAAATCGTCCAATCGATTGCTAATCAATGCAACTGAACGATCACACGGTAGTGGTCCATGTTACTGGTAGTTAGATAAACCGGTAATCTGACGGGTATTCTGTAGGTTCCTAAACTGAGTCCAGTCAATTTTCTCTTATCCTAGTTAAATTAAAGGTTGTTTTCCTCTCACATTACAGTAACATTCACTCTGTTCTTCCCGGCCATGCCATCACTTAAACAGGACAGAATACCGATAGATTAGTATGTGCTATATCATCGTGAATGATATGCTTGTAAAAATTAGAAACTTAACTTAAGGATGAGCGAGTCAGATGCTTCCAAGTAGGAAGTGAAACATGGACAAATTGTTGATTAATGACGTTTTATAGGTAGAGCCCGACTCAAGAAACCATGGTAAACCAGTGATGTAAACAAACTTCTATCCGTTATTTATATGCGTACGTTCTGTGCAAATTATGGAGTGCAACCCTTTTATTTCCATCAGTAACATACATAGATCAGCTATCCCTAAAATCCTTAAAGATCAGAACATATAGTGTATACCATGCTTTATTGCTATTTGACCATAAATATAGATGTATGTGAACTTGTATTCTGGATTCTAGTGACGTTTTTTTTGTCTCTCCGAGTGATATGGTAATAAGTTTGTAAAAGTTGTTGGTTTTCCCAGGAAACTTTAACAAGATCCTTTTAAAACCAGATTTACGGTTCACTGTACACGTTAGAGACCTCCTAAATTGGCCTCTGCTAGCGCACTTTAGGCGGATTTTTCTCAGATTCTCCCGTACGGTTATTGTAACCAATTTGTTTCTCTAAGTTTACTAAATGAACGTACTGACTACCTGAGACTCCATCATGCTATAGCCATTATAGCATGACTGAACGTCAGGATAATTTTCTCTTTTGAAATCTTCTGTTTATTTTGATTTTTCAGCTGCTTAGTAAAATCACACTTCAATTCAAGTATGTCGTATAACGCAATACCACCGTCTTATTATATCCAAACTCCCATTAATTCATAAAGTCCTCGCACTGAGACTTGAAATAACATTATGAACATCCCTTTTTGTGGTGAATCTCACGACTATTCGTTGTTACCTTACTTTTTCTCGCTACCGATATTTACTTTACAAAGTATTTACCTACAGAATAAATTCCAACTTCTTAGTGAACCACAATGACGCCGCTTGACTAAGTCCCTACGTGTGGTGGATTAACAAACCGGAGTATTCTAACTATCGGCGGAATACCTCAACGTAGCGGTGAGGTACCTCAAAAATCCTACAGTGATCGGATCGCTGACGACATTGGCGACCGGACAAATCAGCGCTCAACAAGATCGGACCAACGGACGACACGCGACAGGCAAAATGAGATGGATGACCGGTGGAACATCTCGATGTGGTCGTGAGATACGGCCAAAGCCCTCAGCGGATAAAGTACGGACAGCACGGGGGACGGGATGAGCCGTCGCCTAACGAGATCGGACCAACGGACTCGGAATGGCCGGCAAAACACTCTCCGCCGGAAGGTGTTGGTCACCCGGAAAGACCAGGTAGAAGTGCATACGACGTCGGATCGGAAACCGCGGGTGTGTTGTAGACCGGAATTCTGGTTCATAAACGTGAGCGCGCGTGTGGAATGACAACCGGCGAGTTGGATACTAAAGACATTCGGACTAACTTTCCGTCATGATATTTCGTTGTACAAACCGTTGTGGATGGTTATCTACAACCAAGCCATCCAGTTCGAAATCGATTAACTTATGAATCCAACCAAATGACCTCTAACTATTCACCACAACATACAAGTGAATTTACGGATTGATAGATGTAACATTCGAAAACAAGTGTAACATATTGGTTTCTAACATAGTACATGCAACTGATGAACCCTTGGCCGTAGTAGAGCAGATGTACACACGAAATCTACTAATAAGAACGGATGAAATAGTCTTTGTAGGTAAAAAGAACTGCATGGATTGTTGAGGGGTAACAAGCTCAAGGAACCAAGTATTCTTGACCAAGGAATGAAGGGTGGTCGGCAAAGAAATGTGCTCGCTCAGTCCCTGAGTTTCAACACAGACCTCAATATGTATGTATATTATTGAAGGAAGACTTCTATGAACGCATACTTACACATTCCGATTGGGCATATCCTCACACCGGTACCTCAGACAATTGCTAAGTTGTCAATGTCGTGGTGTTCGTTGACCATAAGCAAAATATTTACGGGGAAAATTATCATTTAACCGATGTTAAGAATACTGGGTTTGCCTCTCAAAAAAAAATCCAGCCGAAGACCTTGACAGATGCGGCCGTCAGAGGAATAGCTGTACTTGTTTGAACAGATGTTTTGCTAAAGAACTGTTTGGAGATAAGTAAACATGAAGCTGAGCTCAAACTCTATCCACTACACTTTCAGACAGAAATATACAAACTGAAAAACCAATGATAAGAAATTTAAGAAGCGTGGTCTTAATTCTGGTGCCAATACACCATGACTGGTTCACATGAACGTGCCCATCTTCGTAGCATTATGAGACAATCACCTAGGTAGTATCATTGTCTTTGTCGAGCTCATAATATTTACGAATCATGTTTCCGACCTAGTCGTGAATGTACAGATGTTATTCTCATTTTTCGATAGACGGTGGAGCATTGACTTCCTTTCACTGCCAGCATTAGTGGTATCGTTGAATCAAAACAGAGCACTTGGCTGAGTTGCCTGAGCTAATGTATGAGACTGCCTTCATTGCAGAGAAGTTTCGGTAAGTCTAATTTGTTTTTCATACCCACATTAAGTGGATAACTTGCATTTGTGAGCAGCCAACTCTAGAAGTCCTGATTCCCCAGTGTTCAGTTTTCGCTTTCTTCTTCAGCTACACCATAGATAATACTCCGGAAGGAACACTAAGGGATTGTGAGGAGGATGGACTGGAGTTTCTCTTAGGTAATCGACCTGCCGATACTAAGAATATGAAAGCCACTGTACTCTCTTAATTTTTTACACAAAATATTTTGACCCTGTTAAATCGGTTAAGAGACAATGCTGGGTTGTGTGGTGTACTCTCCGAACCTTCAAATGTTAAAATTTCGTTGGCCTTCATGTTTGTTGCTGTAGCCAGGTAGTTGATATTTGTCAGTTGCTCTACATACGTGAGTGGCGTTATCTCATTATCATCTCAAAGTATCAAAGGTGCATTATACACAACATCATGGAGAAATCCTAGTATGGATTATGGGAATGATATACATTGCATCTGTGCGTCGAGGTTCGTTCAACGGATCATAAACGTGGCTTGTTTGCATGTATAGAACACGATGCTCGGTCACCGTCGTCTTTACCACTAAGTCCAGTTCACGTGGGTTGGCTATACAAGCAAGGCGGAAATTAGTAAATTCTCCAATTTCGCAACCGATGATCAGGATCCTGAACCTTTCTGGTCTTCGGTGAATGAACCAATTCTTTTTTGTATCTCAGTGAACATTGTTCAGTGCGACTGTTGGTGATTGGAAAAAACCGTAAGCTAGCCAGGCGATAGTACGATCGCCATCTACGAGTCTTGACTGCCCCGCTGAGCAAGGCTTGGGAAGGCACGGCCATCCACATTGCTGGTTCGTAGAGCTCCCCGATTTTGCAACGTATCGTAGTCAATGACGAGCGTACATACGTATGATCGCTGATATTTCTTTTCAGGAATTTTTGGTGTTTTGCTTCGATTTTTCTCCTATCTTACATATTTGTATTCACATAAGTTGCACACCACCCACAACAGATCGCAGTGTACACATTCACATAGGCATTCTAGTAAGCCCTTTTCGACAAAAAAACATTAGACTCAATTGTCACCCCTGCTGGACCTTGTCAGTAGATCATTTGTTTGCCACATTCGAGATTAGATTACTGGTCACGCTTTCATGAGACGGTCTTGTTGATCACTGAATCATTGACCCCATACTAGACATGTTACATTCTGACGTCTACCTGCCTTCTTTCGTGAGTAATGTTCATTCTGTAGAGTTGGTGGCAGTCTGAGACATTATACCAACAGGCAATAGTCAGAGCAAATAACGTTTATGTCTATAATCGCATCACTATCGTTTACCGAAATGAATGTTTTCCGTCTCTGTCTTAACCCACGTGTGTCGTTCAACAACCATGTAGCGTTGCATCTTCACGCTAACTTACTCTCCAAACGAATTCAGCCATTAGGTTTGTGAATAATACGAACTCGTTTCGGTTTTTACCAAGTTAATCAATCGAATTATACTGATATAGACCATCTGTTTAAATCTTGATTTGTATTTAAAATGTGCATTTCAACGCCACTCTCAAACTAGCTCAGAAAGCCTCATCTGAAACAAACCACACACCAAATGGAGCATGCCGGTACTCATGGTCTTTAGTTTTGCTCATCTTATTTTCGGGGAAATGCTCAGTTCCAATTTGTCACCATTCATAACTTCTAGACTGAACGCGGTAGTTGTAAACGTCTAACCAATTATATGTTTAGAAAGTAAGTTTTTGTTCTCATGCTTGAATTTAAACCTCAAGATGGGTTTCCTAACGATGTTGATATAATTACACGGATAGACTGAAATGAGACCAACATCTGTTTTTCTGACTGCCTTTTTCATATTGTTCCTGTACTGTTAGTGGTATGAAGTGAGTAGAATATTGATTTGATTTTTTTTATCTCATGTAAGACAATGCATTATGAAGCAACAGAAGAAATGACAATGGTTACTCTGAACTGAGTATCATAATGTTTTTCATAAAATTTAAAAAGTCGATACATATATTTTGTTAACTCAGCCTGACATCAACAGAAATTTCGCTACAAATGGGTTCCTGGCTGACAGCCGCTTTCATTACGGTTGACATCGTGCTGAATAAACCGACTTCACTTTCGCAAGGTGAATTGACGTGTCTGTGTTTCACCGAACTGAAGACTTATTTGAAAGAACCTCTTCAAGTGTGTGCGTTCATCATGATTTTCCTATTCCTCGTGAAACTTTAGCCGGGTCATTTAACAGGGTAAACTACTGTATTTGTTTACACATAAACCTAAATAACGCTGGCACGGAACAAACAATAGAAATGCACTGGAATCCTGGAAGTAAACAACTCAAGTTTATTTGTGCATGAAACAGTCCGACACGTGTTGCCATGACGACATTGAAGATTCCTTCTCCGATTCATCAACTGTCGGTTTGACAACAATGGGATTTCCATTATTCACTATTGACATAATCACTTTAATTGTCGCTGAATTACCTTCTGTTTAATCTTCCCCAAAACTGATGCAAGTTAAAACAACAGAGATGACAATGGTAAACTCTTGTACACAGTCAATCAGCAGCTTTGCTCGTGGATGGAACAAGAAATCTGTCTAACTTGTAAGTTAGTCGTAGTGTTGACCGACATAAGAGGAATGACTGATCCATCTTGAGTGTACCAGCTATCAATCATTCGGACAAAAGCAAGGTCACTTCCAACCTTCAATCACGCATACACAGGTAAACGACTTGAATACGTTTGTTTGAAGTTATGACACGTTGGTGAATGCATACAGTTGACGGTGATCCATCACTATTCTTACCTTATGCATGTACTCTTCCCTCTCGTATATTACTGTATTACCATATGCACGTATACACATATACATATATATACTATCATGTATAATTATTAAATGACTGTTTCGTCCACTAATAAAATCGCCATCTCTTTGAGCAAAAAATGTTGTTTTTCAGCTCCTCTATTCGTCACGTTAGATAGATCAGTTGGGCGAATGTACGTATCCAATCAAGTGATTAATGTTTTCTTCCATGTCCCTAGTGTATCCTTTATCACGCATATCGATTTTGCACCACTCACACACATTTGCACAAGGAAGTATTCACTACTTTCAAAGCGCTTGCTTAGTTATTTTGACAGCAAACTTCTGATGCATTATGTATTAGGATTGAATTCCACATACCTATAGGCTTCGTACGGTCTGTAACCACCAGGTGGCCACAACACAAGATATGTATGAATATAACACTTTACAAATGAGTTCATGCCGTTATTGTAAGACTGGATCAGATCCGATGAATACAGAAGCCAACTGACTAGAATGTAAAAACAGCGAGCCATTTTATGTGGAAATTATCGGTCTCCAACTGGAAGGTATACTGAAAGCATAACATGAAGGAGGAACTGTAAGCATCTGTTATGAATGTTTACTGTTTGAGTATTTTCTAACCGTGGAGCATTTTCGTTTAGGTCTCTGTCAAACTTGTGACAACTTACCTGTGTAAATAAAACATTTTAGGAGTAAAGTACATCAAGTTCATACATAGATGGAAGTTTGCTGTAGAAGATGTAAAGTTCATCTTGATTACGGACTCTCAAAAGCGGTTAAATCCTATCTTAACGTTAGTTAAACTTCAGAAAGCCATTTCCAACCTCTCAAGCGATCCGCCGTAAAGATTCATGAGTTGTAAGTTGTAAGTGAATGTTCAACCGCTAATATCCACAGTGAAGTCAACCGCTTATATTGCGAATGCATATACATGCAAATATATGCTTTCGCAACATAAGCAATCATCTTTAATTTGGATAGGCCATGAGAATAGTTGCAGCAGTTTTACCTTTCCACTTACAATGTATCATTTTCCAGGGTGGATAGCAATTAGTTTCTCTTGTTCTAAACCACATCATGGTAGTTATAAAAAATATCAGAATGAAACTAGTGCCCCCAACCCTGTGACTGATTGTTCGCTTTGGCCCCACAGAAATGTTCGAAATATGCAACGTAGCTGTCGCACTGAAAACGTTAGGGACTACTGATATAAATAAAGTAGTCATGGTATGGCCATGCGTTAACAGGTTTTCTGCTCAGCTGCAGTCTATATGCCTAGAAAATAGCGTCAGCTGATCATTAGATCAGATACTACCGTTTGAATGTATGACAAGCCGGATGGGCTGTGTAATGACGGATAGACTGTTTATCTATTCCTTTCCTCTCATTAAACAATTGCTTTTCCACTTGTTATTTTCTCAACTCAAATTCAGCAACAAGATATTCACTTTCTTTTCTCTCTCATGAACACCATTTAATCGTCATCTCTATACATACCGCAGTTCCGTTATTTTACCCGTATGTTGGTCGAAGACACCGAGTTAATCTATCCAGTTTATAAGCTCGAGTTTTGCTTTTAGCGGCTTTCTCGTTTCCTCACTCATTACGTACTCATGATAACCTGTTCATATGTACCTATGACTGTGTTGAGCGTTGTCAGTACAGTCTCGTACTGATTGCTTGTTCAGTTCATTAAGCAACTCGTTTATTTCTGTTTGATGAAAGACAGAAGATTTTTCATCAGTGGTGAAACGAGAACTATATTCCCAGACAAGGTTCGAAGTTTTCGCCTTCTTTTTCATCGAACAGTTACGGCCGTACTATCCACAAGATTATAACAAAAGAAAGTATGTAACATTTCGTTTCTTTACATATATATAAAGAGAGAGAGAGGAAGAACCAACTGACTTATGACAATCGACTCATTGTTATCGAGTGTATTTGTGTCCAAACATGGCATGGAATATGAAGGTAGCACATAATTACTGGGCAACATGGTTATGTGTTACACTGTGCGGCATGACATGAACCCTCGCCTGTTGATAGCATACATAGCCCTGTTTTCCAGTTTAGCTGCCACCGTCACATTCTGCCACTAGATAATATCAAGTATTCAGTTTGTCACCGACAACAAACTCGGCATTCATACATGCGTACTTTATGAGTTTGCATACTGTGATTTAGTCTCATTGGTCTTTATCACATGGCATCACATCGAAGTTGTGATTGATCAAGTTAATAGAGTAAGATACCACTGGTTAACCAGACAGTCACATTGGTCTATAATATCGCTTATCAAAGAGGATGGACTATTTCGAGTGGGTGACTTAAAACCTTTGGCTCCCGAAGTGAAGTAGGAATGCGGATACCGTGCTGTCCTACTGTCCTGGGGAAACATGAATTATGAAAAGAAGTGCAGAAATAAATGATCGGTTTTATTTTGGTTAGCTCGAGTAAAGCCGTTTACAACAGCTATTATGTTATCTCCATCTAGCACACTTCCAGATTTTGTCAGGGTCATAACCAAAAGGATTCATGGGATTAGAACGTTTGCCGGTAGCCGATATCGGGTTTGACTGGTTATGGAGACGCGCAGGCAACCGCGACTATAATAGGCTATGTGATACCACGCTTAACCCCCGGGTCAGCAGAACAGGCTGGTTGGAACAGTTACTTCTGGATTTACAGTCCACACATGAGATGATAATACCTGAGAGTAGTGAGACAGTGAAGCTAGACTGCTCCAGACCCTACCTAATGTTCGGGACAACGGTGTGTACGGATATCACTTGTGTGAGAGGAAAAAGGAACTGACAATTCTCAGAAAGACGGCGAATAGTAATGTGCCACAAAACCATCTGTTTCACAGGATGAGCAACCATAACTTTTCAACCTTTTAGAGAACGAAACACGGTACCGAATATCTGTCGGGAAGTAAAGGAACCTTGATAACAAAAGGAATACCAGTCTCTCAGTTTGGCCGAACGTATGTGGGGTTATATAGATCGCACTGTTCATGAAGATCGAACACTGAAAGCTAACTGAGGAATGAACTCATCGGCGCATGGTATAAAATGTGATAATAAGAGGGAGTGTGAAGGGTGTTACCAACTTCACCGGAAGAATGATCACATATCTGTCAGTGGATGTTAAAAACTTTACTCTTCAGAGCAAAGAAATAAGCTTGATAACACAAAAGTTTGTTTACTTCAACATTTCTTATACACAGGGGGCAATTTTTAACGGGAGTTGTAGCAGTGCTTGATGGAATGCGACAGAGTGATGGAATGGGAATGTGATCCTTCATGATGAAATTACATTGGTTACAACCATGAGGGTTTGAAATTAAATTGTTCATCGTTGTTCATTCTCAAACTTGTTCTAACGTGGTTAGTCTCACCTTTGTTAGAGATCACCGGTTGGAAACAAAGCAGAAGATTCAAACCATCAAACCAAACATCTTATTCATTCGGTCAACTAGCTGAGCGTTTAGAAATACTAATTTTTATCTCAGTTACTCAGATATCACGGCCAGATAGGTAAGAACTTCTGCTCTTAACACAAATGCTGCTGACTGGGCATCATATGCTGCCAACTCTATCAGATGTGTCAAAAACAGAATGAAGCCCATCGTGGACTGCCGGGTTGGTCAGCTAACTTAATGTCTTCTATCACATAAATACGTACTTTTCAGTGAGGTTGGTCAGATTTCTGAGATATTCAAGCGGACTTCCGGTCTCGATCTCATGTTTTTGAAGGTAGGTTGATAACCCCGACCAATTTACACGTATCAGTACTAAAGTGTAGAAGTAGATCTTACCATGAACGGAAACTATTACGTAAACTGTTACGTAATGACCACAAGCAGTCCATTCGGAACATCAGCAAATGTAAATTGTAACTGACTATCTTTCAAATTCCATATGACAGGCAGTATGGCCACGTTCGTACAAAATGAAAACTTCTTCGAAGTAAACTACATGTGATGTTTGACAAACAGTGTTGGATTTTGGTTGTCACGAGATCCATTTTAGGCAGCGAGCTCAATTAATTTGTCTCTAATACTACTTTCAATTTCGCATTCCAGTGGAATCCAGTACATTGCAATCACATCAGACCTCCCACTAAGAGCTGAGTTGCATCGCGTCCATCGGCACCGATGAAATCACTAAAATGGGAACAGGCCGTCAAACCACTGTCGAGTTGTGTTGGGGAAAGCACAACCGTCCACACGCGATCAAAGTCATAAACACACACTCACGCCCGTTCAAGTTCACCTCAACTTTGGGATTGTACCCCTTCCTCAACCCCTAATGGTGTTCACCCGTGTTCATTGTTTCGTTCAGCTGACCATCATGGTGGTTATTTCGGTTGTGCACACCTTGTCTCGCCCGTATCAATCTCTCTTCCGGTTTAGAACGCACGTCAAGCTTTCACCAGCACTCCCCCACCACATCCAGACCATCAGACCACCAACAATATTTCAACCATGCCGGTGGTCTCCGCTAGACCTCGATGGAATGGGTTAACACCACACACGTTGGGCTTTCCAAAATGGCATTTTTTATTGTCTCTATCACTCTGCCAAGTCTGGTTTCGCGTGTGTGGTCGCGAATTTTTGATGTAGCGCTTGTGTCTGTATCCAGTGTGTACACGTGACATTCACTTCATATGGATATGGACCCAAAACGCACAGCGTATGGAGGGTGTTGATACAAATGGACCTCAGGTTGGAGACAATGAACTGTTCAAACCCTGCTGGTAGCACCGGTCGTCGGTAGCATCACGCATTGACAATAAATCAGTCTATTGGCCGTCGGTCAACGGATTAATCTTGAATCGACATTCAAGACACGCTAATCCGACACGCTAATCCGAGTTTCCTGAGTGCCATTAGGGCGGTCGCAATTAGCCATCTCAAGTCAACAGCATGTGTACAACAACACCCACATATCACCCTTAAATTCCCATGCACCTAACAATTTTGCGATGCTGTCTTCCATCCCATTTACTGTTATATTTCTTCGTTCTCCACCCCACTAGTGTCATATAGTCGTGGTTATTGTTACTTGGTACTGAAGGGACAATAAGAAATACTGGCACCTAACGGTGTCCTTCTGCTATCTTCAAATAAATCCATCAACAGAAAAAAATGCCGTGTGAGTTGGTTCAAACAGAATCTGTTTACACCAAACTTATAACAATAGTAAGAGCATATTGGTGGAATTTATTGGAATACAAAAACAAACAACCAAATGAAACGCACACAACTGCGTGTTCAATTTAAGCCAGTTCATCATTCGTTATCCGCACCCCAGGGTAACCAGTGACTTTCAGTTAAATAAAACTTACGACCCACAGCTACTTCATACTATATAAGTACTGTCATATTTTGATAGCACCGAGTTGAATCTTCTTCACAGGCTCTCCCTGTCTTAGAAGTCATCGATAGCGTACGTCCAAGCTTGGGTTGTGAAAGCTGATCAATTAACGATAAGTTAGCCATCATCTCGTCGGCTTCATGTTGTGTACACGTCTGGACTGTATCAGTATCAGTTCGGTGAATTTAGAATGTGACGTTGTTCCGCTACTCACTTGAACTATCGCCGTGCGGTTCAAGTTGGACTCGGTCGATGAGAATTCCGACGACAAAAGACAAATTGAAGTCGTGATCGCATTTCAGTTCTGGATTTCCTCGATTATCTCTCGGGCGTTCACTGGAAGATGTGTCCACCAAATTCTTTTCCGCGGGCCTTAATCAATACAGCTCCTATGATTTTACCATAAATCAGGCGTGTGTGCACCAAAAAAGACAATTTTATTTTGAAGACATATGTGGTTTAGAAGAGACCCAATTGCGAAAAGTCTGGATTTCGGCTGAATTCGAACCAGCGACAGAAACATCATGCCCAAACGCGGCATGCGCTCTACCAGCTTAGCTACGAAGCCACGCCGAAAGTTTAGACATTTCACACTTCGATCTAGTTACTCACCCAACCATCTGCGTCATATGGAATCCACCAAATGATCCAGCCGATTGATTGCCCAATCAGGATTTCTCGATCATTTCACGTTGGAATCCACCAACGTCACCGATGAGCGTTGACACTGAATTACTGATAAGTAGTGCTTGCTATAAAACACTTCGTTGACTGACGCTACTAGATAGTACGGTGAGGTTGATGTGTTGGTTGTTTCCGTGTACCTTCGTTATACAGAAACAGACGGAGAATGAACAAACACAGTTGTGAACAAAGCAGTTAGAACTCGAACACTGTTAGATGCAACTATTTCGTATTGACTCGTCAGTACCAAATTTACAATAACACGGGTGCGTATTTTTATAGTAAACAACTAGAAGGGTTGATAATCAGTAAGCGGGTCAGGATAGGTCATTAAGCCCAGGGAACGGTCAAGTTCACAAACAGTTGTTTCTGACCTATCCTGACCCGCTTATTGATTATCAACCCCTCTAGTTGTTTGCTATAAAAAAACGCACCCGTGTTATTGTAAATTTGGTACTGACGAGTCAATACGAAATGCTTGCATCTACCAGTGTTCGAGTTCTAACTGCTTTGTTCAAACTGTTCAAGGGAACCAATTGTTTCAAACACAGTTGTCTTTATTTTTCCGAATCGGACTAGAATCGAGAAGGTGTGACTCCCGCTCCTAATCGCGCCATAAACGAACGCACAGTGCTTCGAAAACAAGCACAGGAGAAAAAAACAGGAACAAATCGACGGTTTGTATAAGAGCCGGGATATTAATCTTCACCGAATGTGTACCAACATCGAAACATTATTAAAACAATGAGCACACTGCTCTTTACAGGGTCTGTTCAACCTGAGTGCACTGTTCTGTGTTCCACGACGGTCAGCGAACTTTGTGTGTAATCGTTAGAAGACGTGAAGGAAATCTGGGCTTATGTGACAACCGATAGATGTAACGGGTAATCGGCAAAAGATCAGCAATCCTGCTAGGCATGTGTTACCACAAAAAGCAGAGAACAACAATCCTGCACTTGTTGTCTTGTTTCTGCATCGACTAAACAAATGGTTTCGCCCAACAGCTCAGGTAATCACGTGCACAATGGTACCAGTTATAAAGATGGTCAACTGTACTCAATGTATATACTACGGTTGTTGATAGTGCTGAGAAGACATTGTATTTTGAGAACAGCAGAACTGGTATCCGCTCGAGGACGGGTTGTGTGTTAGAGAAAAATCCTTGCGCAGTCTAGACTTATCAGCCCTTGTTTACAAATTCAAAGGACAAACACGTTTAGATAAAAGAGGAAACTTTGTGGTAAAATGCCTCTAAGTCTTAGTTGTTCACATAAAACTTCTGATTCCTGCCAAGTAAAACTGATATTCCTTCACATTTCGTAGCCAGACGGAATTTTGTTTCCACACAAATATACGGAGTTGTTCCGAAATACGAATAAACGCAATAATAATTGTATACAAAGATTCCTTTTTGCTAACTATATGCTCATCCTAGTTTTTCTCACTATCATCCAAAATAACATATATCTCTTATCTATTCGACCGTCTTATGTTGTCTTTATGCAAGAAACTTCATTGTGTATTACTTGGCCTATGTCATGTGCAAAAGGATAGATTGAAATGGGTTTATGCATCGAAAGTTTGACCAATAACACGTAAAACTTGTACATTCCGAAGTTTTATCATCTACGGAACGGATGGTTTTCAGGCAACATCACATTTTTCC
This sequence comes from Paragonimus heterotremus, assembly GCA_013368495.1. NCBI lineage: Eukaryota > Metazoa > Platyhelminthes > Trematoda > Plagiorchiida > Troglotrematidae > Paragonimus > Paragonimus heterotremus. The sequence continues at coordinate 36,104 of LUCH01000598.1, read as the reverse complement.
AAACATTTACGTATAGTATTAGTAAGTAGGATATTCTAGGTATGATGTGTTTAACGAATGATATCCAAGAGTACTTATGAGTAGCACGGAATTTTGATTGACAATCTGAACATTACACACAGATGACCACGGTTTTAGCATTTACACATAATTTTTTATTAGCTCAATTCGAAGGGAAGCACTAGATCGCAGTTTCACTCATCGCTGTTGTGTATTCCTGTTCTCACCAGGATTCAAGCTTTGGCCACGTTTTCATAAAGACTCCGTGTTGGCCACGCAGCCATTTGACACAACACCAAGCGCGATCGAGTCAACATAGGTAAACAGTCAGTTACATTCGCTTGTAAGCAGTACTCATACTTCCAGATCGCTTTGATACTCCACACAGTAGTTACCCTGTTAACGTTCAACTGATGACCCTACTGTTAGGATTCCCATTCATGTTGAAATCATGGAAATTCGTTGAACGCTATTTTAATTACGAGTGAATGGTAGATGAGTTTTGCAGATGTCCTGAGTTCACGTTCCGGCATTGGCTAAAGTACACAGTATTGATTGGCTCTAGAAAGAGAAGGGTTCAATTCTAGTGCTCCTTTTCAAAAGGGGCCGGATGGAGAGCTTGTTGGAATGTAAAGACTGTGATGAGTTGTATGGTTTTCAGTTCGTATGGTATCAAATAAATTTGCTTAAAATATGGACAGCAGGAGTGTTTTACATTTCTTTGTTTGTATGTATTAGTATGGAAAATCGTTTTGTTCATAAAGCTGGTGATATAGCATATAGGTTTTGTCGGCCGGATTTATTCGCTCATCTGTGTTGCCCAGGCATAAGGTAACGGCTTACTAGACAGTCATATATGTCCCCAGAAAGATTATACACAGGCTTACTTACAATAGCCCGGGTAGTGTCCAGTCTTGCAATGACATCTGTGTAAGCATGAGTGAATTAAACACCATGTATGCGCATGGTCCACCATAAATGCGTTGCACTCAATTTCAAGGAGTTGAGGTCATTGTCCGTAGGCGGCTACTACACGTACTGTGTATGAACTGTCATTGATTTTTGCATCATTTTGATCGTAGAACACAAGTAATGTATGATAACCTTACAATTATTTCACATCGATTTTTGTGGTTCTCAATATCTTTTGATTTTTGAAGTCCGTCATACAACATATTGTGTTTTATCTTTACATATGAGTTAAGATGTGCTTCTTAGGTTGAAATTTGATGGAAACACGGTGAACATTTGGCTTTCTTAAGGTTATTTCGTCTCATCTGGCCTAGTGTAAACAGATTCTGTTTCAGTAAAGGGTATTGAGGAGCTTAGGGTGTTGGATGTTAGGGTTTCCACTATTAGTCTTGTATGCGTTTTTGTACTTCTCCTGAGTCATGTGTTCTCTCTACCGTTGTTACAGCCTGTAAATCTTATTGCTGATTGCTTTCGAATAGGAAAACAGCAAGTCTCTTTAAAGTTGGCTTGGATAAAATCAAAGGACCAATTCATTTCCTGATGTTCAATTTCGATTCGGCTTTAATCAAGTGTGTGACGCATCTTACCCGTCAGATGTTAAATACTGTTCATCAAGATCAACAAATCCGTGAAGTTGTCATTAAAATTATCTCCATGTGTCGGTCATTCTTAAACAACAAACAAAATTATCAGTTTTATAAATTTCCCTTCCAATAGAAACGTCGAGAACCTTTCAGTGGTACTTGTTTCATCCTTGTGATGACCATATGAGCAAAACAGAATTCCCTTGCTGTTCTACGTAGTTCAACATGGTATTCATACCAATTCACCCCGCTTTGGAAGTGATAATCGTATTCATTCTCTTATCCAGATTGTTCTTGAACTCATTAACGTTCCAGATTCAAGCATATCATACATCTATAAAGTGGGGCAAAATTCCGTGGCTGGTTGGCTATGTCACATAAAAACGTCAAACCTAGTCCGAAAGGACGGTGAGCATCAAGAATGCCGATACAGGAATCAACAAAAAAGACGAAATCTTTTGTCATTAAATTCTTTACGTAATATTCAGTTTTTATTTTTCCGTACAATTATTGATCGAATTCGACTGACGTGTTAGTCATCATTAGTGTTTCATACATTTTTGCACATAACAAACCGGATTTGAATTTGTTGTGCAAATTGGTGAAGATGGTCTGGATGTTGGACACTCAGTGTTAGATTGCTTATACAACAATTCCTTAAGCGATCATATGTATTGATTGATGGGAGTCTCATATTCATTTGCTAACTTCTGTGGAATAATTAATTTTGAAAAAAATTCGAAAATTTAGAATGAAACCATTTCGATGTGACCCTGCTGACAGTTGAATGAACCTACAGAAGCGACTTCGTTATTTGTAATCTACAAGTCTACCCGGAGAATGAGAAAGATAGGTATGACATTTAGTCTTAACGACATTTGTCAGACTGTGTATAAATGTCAAATCCAACGATTTTACAGCAGAGATGAAATGCCATTTCAGAATGACTGATGAATCATGTAATTGTCTTGTACATCTAGACCTCACAACGCCCCGAGTATACGTTGCTGTTGGTGACACCGAGCTGACAAAACTGACGTCGTTGTAGCGACACTAATTTGGTGAAATGATCACAAGCACGAAAGTTGCACAGGTTGGTCAAATTGCATTGCTTTGCAGAATGTTTGTCCAAGTTAATGCCAGAATTTGAATACGTCAGACGTACCAAGACTATCAGAAACCCACATTTCGCTCTCGATTTCTGTTTATTACTGAATGTGTCATATCTATCAAAACATTTCACTCACTGGTACTTGACAGACAGTCACCGATGGTGTTCATCATCATTTAGGTTGATGGTAAACAATTCTATTGGTGTTACTCTCGTAAGGTTATAATACATTTCGGTTGTTGTCATATCAATCCACTTTGTGTCTGTGCACAACGCTTTGGCATGAAGTTGCGAAACAGATAATCACGTGGGACACCTAGTAGTTCGAGGTCAGTCTCATGAATACACAGCCATGGGTACGATAGATTGGACGATGGGACACTGGCGAATCTCGTGTAGACGGAAGGAAAGGCATAGTAAACCGCTGTCACACTTCAAACAGAACAAGAGAAGACCATAATACTGATCCGTAGACGTATTGACGCAATCAAGGAAAATGATTGTCATTCCATAGTCACTTTCTCCCTTCAAGGGCAACTGTTCATTTTCTGACTAATCTTTTGAGTTCCATCTAATAGGTGCCAAGAGAGTTCGACATATATCACCCACCGTGGATCATGATTACTTCGTCACTTCGGAAATCCAGGAAGGGGAGCGCAACAGCAGCAGAAAGTGGTTCACATACTTTCCTGTAACCGCGGTGACAACGATTCACGTGGTCTTGTGGATAGGCGTATGGACTATTATCTAAAGATTATGCCGTCGAGCATACTTGGTGATGACGAGCCCCAGCAAGATCGAACCAGTTGTCCACGACTTCTTTGACTGTCATTGAGGTTCATTGCTTGAGAAAACGTCTCACAACTCCTTCCGTGGTCATGGTGGCTCGTTTGCTCTTTTGTGCTCTGACAAAAAATGATTGGCTGATTCCGGTCTAATGAGGGGAGGAAGTGCAACAACCAAGGAGAATAACCTAGTGCCTTACTAATTCTCATGGGAATATATGACGGCAACTTGCTACCTGGATTTATCACTCGACAAGATGTTTACCGGTAGAGGATCACTTAATTGCTAACTCACTGCACTCACTGTCCTCACGACTGCGGCTACTTGAAGTATACCTCACTGGATGGATTGCTGTTCAACGCCTGCCCGGAATGAGGTAGTAACTATCGAGCAAGCTCCGTCCACAGTATACTTATCAGGGTTTAAAACTATGCACCTCTACTGTCCAAGCGGTCATTCGTAAGAGAAGTATACACTCATGCCAGTACCGATTTTCACGCATTATGTAATGAGGGTGCAACATAGGTCCACAGTATACACCAGTTACCAGGTTTTCTATCTCAGCCTGATACAAGTATTCAGAGAATAACCTAGCATGTTGTGTGTTGTTTTACACAAGTTGTATGCGATCCAGCAAAGCCTGTGAAAAAAGTCAGATAAACTCACTGATCGGTGCATTCTGCCAGTCTCAAAATTATTCCGCCGAAACTCAATACTGCCAACCTGCTGATCTCATCACAGGGGGGGATAATGGTTCGCAGACACGAAAATACGAAGGGAAACACTTATTGGAATGTTTTCACGACGGGTGATCAGGGATCACAACTTTATGAATAAATGTTCTAACGGTTGTACTATACACTTCAGAGAAAGACAGAGCAAGTATCAAGGCCTCACAAGTAGAATTAGTTGGCCGACAACATTCGGGCGTAAATCAATCAGGTTTATACAGGAATTGATTTAACTCTTTAGGTAAATCAACTTGTCTAATACAGTTGGTACTTCAGCGACAATAGCGAGTGGAAGAGAAGACACCCAAAGGATGTTATTAACACCGTGCGTTTGACAAGTGCAAAGCATACCAAACTGGTGATCCGAAACTCGTCGAAGTTTTACGACATTAAGACAATATCCTTTGCATACCCTAAATTTAGAAGTGTGATAAGTGGGAGCATTCTGACACCTCTTTATTCGCCGTGGATCACAGCTTCCTCTGAGATCTGGTCCAACGCTGCAACGCATGCGAAAAGTGAGGCTGGACAAACCATTCACAACTTGCGTGATATTAAAAGTTTACTATAATGTAATCCAGGGTCTGATGCCAGGTATATTATACACACGTACATCATACACATTAACATATATAATATTGTTATTGTATAAAACTCTCATCAGACACCCCAGGCACGTTTATTCGTACGTGAAAATTGCAAGGAGCACTTTTACCAACTGAATCAAAAGCATCTTGATCTCTATGACGCTATCAGTCATTGATCTTCATTATCAGTAACTATGTTCTAACGTTTGTCGAATAGTGAAAATATGAGCAGTGCGGCGAGAGTAGAGATAAAACTCTGCACACTCCTCGCAGGTATGCTGTTCACGAGCTACCTCTAGTCAATCAAACAGTGTCAGTAAACTTTTTCTTGAAACATCAGTCAACCTAACAGAACGATGACCAGAACGGATACTACTGAAGGCATTCTCGTCAAACAAACTTCGGTTGTTCGAATGGCTTAGTTAGTTCAAATCTCCTGAACTCGGTTCATTAGCTGGGACGGAATCCATATTGTAGAAGATGCTTTGAAGAAATCCATCCGAACGAGCGACTGAAGCGTTTTATTAACCAGATCTCATGTCAGACTTTGAGTTCGGCTGATGGAAGAATAATCAATCAAGAATCATTACGAATACCAGATGATAGAATAAACTTTCAAGCCCATGACAAGTTTTTCAGAGTGCTTGATGGTTCCTGCTAACCACTACTTACGTTACTCACTGAATGAATGTCTTTTTACAAGTTCAGCACATATCCAAATCGTTGACTAACCGAACGTCCTCACACACAGAATGGAACGCTTTTCATAACCACTTCGTTATCCTTACAGTAGGCAGATATATATATATATATATATATATATATATATGCGCTTGCTTGTAAGCACATATAGTGAATGAGTAAAGGAAGCTAAATTTTCACCTGTCTCGTGTGATTCAGCGAATTTTGACTTTCATTTCACGTGAACGGCCTTGTCGGTCAGCCATAAGGCTGCCGAAAGTGCTCATCCTGGAGCCTTAAGTGTAGCGACAATCATCACGCAGACGCCGTCGTGCTTGGTTTTATGCTGCAAGAAGCTCCCATGCAACGAGCTACGTTTTACGAGTTCAACGTTGCACCAACTAGCCCCAGTTTGATAACTTCTTGTATCCACCAGACCTGAAGATTTCCTGTCATCAAGCACATCGATTCTGCTAGCCAAATTATGGCTGCTTCAAGATGACACATTAAAGCGGATGCCAAGAATTGCTGGATATTGTCCGTAATCTCAGCATATGTTGCGTGTACAATGAGAAACTGTTTAACACTTATGATTTACCCCGGGAAGATGGCCTCAGTGTGCATCTACAATGTCTGTTAGGCTGCTGCTGGTCTAGATGTTAACGCTTTCATCCCCCACTTTGACTAACTGGAACGGATCTCAGTTCAGGAGGAAGTAAGTTATAAATCCCTTTTAGAAGCAACCTGTTATGATCAAACCAGCTGCTATCTATAGTACATGAAAAATGATAGCATCTTAGTTACGTATCCTAATTGTTTGGATGCTCACAAGGAACACAGAACAATAACTCCACTAGTTTGCAAAATGTCCTTCAACGATGGCACATCCATCTCATCGTAACCATAGTCCTGTCAGAGTGAAGTGAACATTTTTTGCTACAGTCTCAGTAACACATCCGTTAGTATGGAACCCAACAGCTACACGGCTAATCTGTTCACAATTAACACCACCGAATTCAACAGCGTGGTTGAAAAACTTATATCAAGTAAATTACAAATATTGAGGCCAAATGGACATTGTTTTGAAATACAACAAAAGAAGATTAAACCAACAGGCACGTAGCCATCACAAATGAGAACTTCACCAAAACCCCGCTACTCATGGATAATTCAGCATACGATAAACTTCTTTGTTGACTGATGGACATCCCTAAGTCGATTCATGTATTCTATTTTCCCACTGTTTTCGGAAAGGTTTCAAAATGACAGAAATATTCCCAAAAATTCAGCAAGTCCACAGTGGAATTATTCATTCGGGGATGATTACTTCTTTACCAGTGTACCACTACGTGAGAGTGCTGATTTCTTAAGTAGAGTTGTTTCCGGCCAAAATCTAAGCCTGATTATCCCACTAGATTTTTTCAAGGATGTCGTTTTCATCTATTTCAGAAGCACTGTGTTTGAATTTCAAGAGGTGAGTCATAAACAAATCGAAAGCGTCATTATGGATAGCCTATTGGGTCCCCACGATGGGAATTCTTCGAAGGCAGTTCATGAAGAGACCTCGTATCTACAAATCCTACGTAGATAACATCCTAAGTTTTACTGATGAATGTTTTTATTTCATTTTATAATGACCTGAACTCTATTCACCCAAATATTACTGGGTCTGATAAGATGGAGGTCAGCTGTTGCTTGTCTCTCTTAGATGTTTCTATCATCAGATGTCAGGACGGAACGCTGCGACGGTCTGTTTATCACAAAACAACATGGAGAGGGCAATACTCAGAATTCTCTAACCTCGAACTCATCATCCATAAAACTTGTAGCATCGATTGTGTCTCACATGAAGGTCTCATGAGAAGGTCTATTTTGATTGGGTTAACCTGGATTTGATTAGATATTAGAGGAAGAGCAACATTTTTTGGTGAGACAAAGGCAATGTAATCGGAACTTCAGTAGTCGAGGATAGGACTTAGGAAACCCAACACTGACTATCTGTCATAGGTCAGTACGGGAACCTCTATTTGTCCAACAGTATAATGTGGTTTAGAGTAGGAGTTGAAAGTAATTATGTCAATTGTCCAATCCGTTACTTATGTTGCTTGTTACTGAATGAAGAGATAAAAAAAGACGAGGCTGAACTGTAGCAGGCAACCTGATCCAAATCAAACGACTTCATTGACTAACTAACCGGTGGGCATCTGGCGTTAACTGTGTGTTCCGTTAGATCATAACTCTCGCCTCGTTCTTTGTTTAGCAAAATATTAGGTTACACAGACGCGCATTTATACATTAGGGTGAAAAATCTCCGAGCTCAACACTGGGTGTTTTTCATTCAGGATATAGCCGCGTGAAACAGCGGTTTGCTGGTGTTATTAAGTAGACAAGTATTTTAAACTGGCATATCGCAGATTTATCTCGATTATCTTATTCAAGTCTTTGTGCAACTTTGATTAGAGTGTGGTAAAGTGAACCAGAAATCTGAACACTAGGAATAATTCTAGTCGTTGAAGTGACTCATCACCCTTGACAGGTTTATATTCAAGTTTTGCCTTCATTTGATCTCGGGCTTAGTGGATAACATCGATCTCTCTTTTGGGGGTGCTGTTTATACTGGAATATATTTGGAACTAACAATTGCAGTCTTGGTTGGTGCACAACCTGTGTTCAAAGGTTTGGGAATGTGAATAAAATTGAACATTGACGAATAAAGAGAACTTTTTGGGAAAAGATCAGCAATGTGAAGTTCGGTGACTACTAGACAGTGAGGAGGTGACATCCTGACAGCTGTGTACATCTGGTTTACAGGGCAACCAAAACATTTTTTCAGCACCATCTCGTGTGTGTTGACCAGATTAGGTTTGTTGGCCCATGGATACAGCTCTGTTGTTAATACGTCCTAGTAAAGACAGATGATAACTACGACGATGTTCTAGCTACTTTTTTAATCTACCCATTCAGCACTGCTGTTCAAAAGAATGACCTCACAAGCTTTCGCTGTTGTCTACTGGAAGAAGTTCTGCTCCAATATTCTGTTACATGCTGTTCCTACGATGTGACCCACGTGCAGCAATCCGGTTGTACCAGTAAATTCGTAATTAGTGTTGGGTATAGCGAGTAGCAACACGGAACTTTATCTCGGAGTCGTTGTCATGAAATAGCCGGCAGTATCTTAGTGAGTTTTGCTGAAATGTTATAGTAGACAACATAGTATATTTGATTCTTTGGTCGTTCGTCGAACTAGACACCCACCAACGTGCGTGTTTTCCGCCTAATTTACACTCATTCGAATCTGCACTTCCTCCCTGCTACACTATACCGAATCAAGGTATTGCAAATATTCGAACTGAAACCACATCCTTCTAACTCCAAAGGTAATCAAAGTGAAATCTGATCTCACCGAGCAGTTGGAAGACAAGCATCACGATTAGCAAACCGTTTACCGATCTGTTTGGACAGGTGTTTTATGAAACTGTCCAACATAACCTGTCGTGGTTACGACTGTCTCCACTGAACGAGCGCATGCACCTAATCACATGAGTGTATAACCGCACGCATAAAATTTCACGGAAGTGTGCGTGAGTTGGTCTTACCAACCGAATAGTTGACATTGTGCGATCGATGTTGGTGGCGTCAGACCTATGACGGGATTAGTAGTGATTTGATCTCTCAAACGTAACAGCTTCTTTGTGCTAGCGTTACTACGCACACGTTTTTAAGATGATTCTGATGAATGCCGATAAGTAAACAAGTCACATCTGTTCGGTTCAATTCTGACATCGTTTCAGACAGCATTCTTTACGTATAAAGGATACAGACGGTTAATGATTAATTGTTCATTCAGGATGGCAGGAAATGAAGTAAGCAGATAGCTCTTTGTGTAATCAATGTTGCCCCCAAATGAGTATTACTAATCCTAGTAGCGAATTTGAGTAGGTCAGTGAACAAATCATATTAACATCGAAACAGAATGATGGAACTGGGAGTCATATCGACACTATATAAGAAACCTTCATCATACAGTGTGTATGATCAGCGTTTTGCATTTTGCCTACGTACAGTTGACTCTGTTTATGAAATATTTTCGTTTATGTATATAATTACGTGAATGCAATACAAGCTAAACAGGGAAGTAAGTCGGGCTACCAAGTTTGACAAATCATGAGGAGTGGAGATAAACGTAAATTGTTATCGGGTGGCATGCAAAACGGATTAGCCGGAGAGTCCTCATGGGTTAACACACCTAATGATGGCCAACTGAGAAACATTGTTTCAGGGTTGTCTTATCTAATTCATGAACTTCATTAAAATGCTCCCAAACGCCGTACACCAAATGAAGGTGCGGAAAGTTTCTGTATCTGACCTGTTGTGGAGTGCACACCATTCATTAAATTCGGCTTGTACATAAGGAGGTCTTTTTTTTGAAAGTTGGCTTCATGCGCTAAATAACGCCCACTTGGTTATTTAATACATTAATTCTGTGTTTGTGAGATAATCACAGGAGTGAAATGTTCAGTTATCTCGGAGAAATTTTTCAAATGCCATTATGTTGTTCAGCCTATTGAACCAGTCTAAAATGTTATATCCATCATCCGAGAATTTAAATTGACATAATGATCAACAGCAAATCCGATCACTTCGATGTCCATCACAGGCAGGTTGTTACACCATACGTGCACCTGCGCATGATGTAACTGTTATGTTTTGTACCATCCCATCACTGGAACTCATGGCAACATCAAAGTGATCCACGAGTTATTAGATCGCATAACCCATTTACACGAGGGCCTGTCTACTCGGAGACGGTGCTCACTTTAGAGTAAGTTCAACGGTGACAAAACAGCACTTCTGTGCAAGTTAATCGTGACTGATTTCGGTTGACCGCACGATGGAAGTGTACAATATCGGGAAGAAGTATCGCAGTTGAATAATCATATGAAATGGAAAAGTACAACCTGTTGTTCCGGAAAATCTCACACAGTTTACGTATTTTCACTATTCTGTATTAAAATCAATATACCTACTGTGTTGACCTGTGTTTGTGCACCATGTGTAAGAAGAATCTGGTGTGTCTGTTCATTTTCATGTTGTCTAATTTAAAAGTCAAATTATCATTCTAACATTTGCGCTCTTGTACTTTTCAAGCACTCTACTCCTCGTCAACAATCATTTGCCAGCTAACAGTGTTAACCTGGACAGCACAGTATAGTTATGTACATATATATAACGAATTTTGTTTAGAAAGGTAATTTCTTATTCCACCCGTTTCATATAAAAAGTTTCAATCTCATAACAGCCCAAATGAATATGATGTGATACAACTGCTTTTCTGTTTGCGATCGTCATTGTGACTATTGAATTACCCGTTTTATACGCCTCTTAAGATCTAAGCATCTTTAAAAGTTTTAATCCATGTAACGAAACCCAAAAGAACAGCCGAAAAGCTTCCACAGTAGACATCTGAAGTAAACCTACCTGTCTGTTCTGGTGTGTCACATTCCACAATATATAAGAACACTTCCACCAGACATCGTAAGCAATCATGACACTGTGACTACACTGGTCAGCGGTCATGTGTTACTCTTCTCACCAGTACTTTCCATTGTTCTATCTAGGACTGCTCAATCTGAACGCCTGTTGGTCCAAATAAGTCAGTAGTCACATCTATTCTAGAACAACTAAGCGAACCGCTGATTAAAGGCTTCCTTTGATTTATTAAGTAAACAACCAGACATATCTTACACAAAATTAAGGTGAGGTTTTGGAGTGTACTTCAAGTCAGAAATTTTTGTCCGAATGTATACGATCATGACTGAATAAGGAGACATTGGCTTATTACACACAATCTCCTTCATTTCGTGCGATATCCCCACAAAATCCATCCTTTGGCTCGTGTCAAGAAGAGACGCCTCAATTAAAAAGTAAGTCTTCAACATCAAACAAACTGTTGAATGTTTTGTGTTACACTAACGGAATGAAACATTGGACAGCATTGCCCGAGTTCATCGAGAAAATTCTAAGTTATATGCTATGAAAAACGATTTCTGGGAGAGCTATTGTCAAGAGGCGCGTTGTTTGTACAGTAAAATTTTATTCTGACTGGAGGAACGACGTTACTAGTGGTAGCGACTGATTACTCCAAATATTTGAGTGGTGATAACGTCAGTCTGTTAGAGGAGACGGTGGATTTGTCCATCTTTGAAACTGTCCTACAGCGTTATTTTTGGTTGTGCAGCTCAATTTTGAGCGCTGCAATTGTTCTATCCAGAGGCTATACTGATACTGTAATCAGTTTTTTGACTTCGAAGTATTCTTCCGTCTTAAACCCGTATTTGATCATTACTGGGCTTGTGTGCTTTTGTAATACGCCTCTCTCTCTGCTATTGCAGTTTTCCAGATTGTATACATTGTTACCGTTGTCCAAGTGAGTAATCGTCATAACGGAATGAAAACGACAGCCACTTTTAACGAGTTGTCGCAACGGACCGATCAAAGATTTTGTATTATCTACCAGGAGGATGAAAACATGTTCACATATTGCAACAAACATCCAATTTATGTGGCTTTCAAGGCGGTTCTCAGACGCAGTACAATGCGTCTGTTTACTCATAGTGTATGGTGGACGTTTTTGAGCAGATACTTGACGTCTGACCATGTGGAATTTTGACTGCTACTCATTCCTCTACAAGTTCAATTCATTTATTTAGGACAATCATTATCAAGATTCCACTCGAATATTTGGCTGCGCCAGATTGTTGATGGTAGTCAAAACACACTCAAGGGTTCAACCAAGTATGGGTTTTGAAACACACCCAGTGAAACAAAGACACAAAGTAAGGTTCAGTCACAATCCGTTCTAGTGAAACGTAGGCAACTATTCATACCGACGTCTCAAGTGTGTTGACCGTTTCACTGGTCATAAGCCCAACTCACGGGTTGGCTGCAATGTCGTTGAATTAATTTGGCAATTTTTCCGAATACACCTCCTGGTAGACGAACTTTCCATTCTATTCGTTAACATTGCGTTTACTGTACCACAGTAGCTCGGATGAATTACCTTGCACCTATGGTCCTTCAGTTTGTATATAAGGTAAATAAGACTGTGTAGTCGAATTCACATAAAAAGTTCGTCAGGAGTTCAAAGATAACAGATGAGGTAGTTCATGATGTGACATCTTCAGATAAGAAGTCGTTAAGCGAGGATTTGTTGCTAATTAATATTGTGCATTCATACATAACTACAGTCTCGCTGGTGTTCACATTACAGTATAAAACTTTCGTCCCTTATGGGCACTACAATTCCGGTGGTGAATCTCTAAACAGGTTTGAAACAAAAATATTCCAACTAATCACTCCAGCCGTCAACTCTGGTTGTCACCTAAACATAGGACAAACTACCAAGATAACTGAAGTCTTAATTTCTTCACAGGATACTAAAGATTATTCAATTCTTGTTGAACAATAAGTTTTTTTTACTACTTCAGAACTTCACACTCTGTCGTAGAACAAAAGTGTCACAAACGTGTTTTCGGCAAAGTCTCCCAGGCTGTCATAAAAATTGTGAAACAAAAACTATCGTTTACGAGACTCGGGATTGGTCAAGTTCACATTACTATCCCACTTGGTATACGTTTGTGAAATCCATCAGGACGTTAGCCAATTTTATATAGAACGGGTATGTCGTTCATTGGGAAGAATGACTGAAGCGAATTCTATCTGTCCACATGCCATCGGATTACAGAAAATGATCGAGACGACCTTGGTAGTGGCCTGTCTAGACTTTATCGGAGGCCTTTACATCTATTGCAGTGTCCTTGTTTCTAACGCTTAGCAATGACTAAAAATGTCTGTAGCCACGGCTACAAATGTTTTCGTTATTGAGTTGTCCTACCCGTGTCGTGCTTGAATAGCCTAATTTTCAGTGCTTGATATAAAACTAAGGTTGTTCACCGCTTTTTGAATCTGGCATAATTGCGTTTGTTGAATCAGATCTTGGATGAAAGGTCTTTTTAGACACAATATGGTGAACTCATCCCTGACTAAAGGTTGTACAATTCAGATAGGTGTTGCTGGATCTCCTGTTATAATTATTCGCGTGAGGTTTAGTATGAATAGTCTCTTGAATCCCTTGATCCAACAATCTCACTGAAGCTGTTTTAAGACTCATAGGAGTGAAAACAACAAAGTAGCGGACGAGACTTATTTTCTATGTTTAATCATCATGCCATCCATAACCTCTGTTGACAGTTTTTCTGACCCACACTAGTTGGTTTTTCAAATTTACTGTGTTGTAATTAGCTTGACGACCAAACACAGAAAACAAATCTTGTTCGCTACTTTGTCGTTCTCATGACTTCATTGGGCATATTCGAACGAGTTAAACAACTCATATGAGTACTTGGGTAGTTATGACCAGGGTCCAGATTGTTAAAAATGGGGCCTCTTCAACAGAGGTAGAAGCTGGTACCGTTTATATACAGTTAAGTTTACGTCTTAGAGTTCAGAAAGTTTAATTTTGAAGACTTCTTCACAACAGTAGGATTGCCGGTGAGTAGACGTTATACAGAAGTGAGTGGAAGAGAAATCCAACGGTAAAATGTCAACCATATTAGAAACTTAATTCTACATTCCGTGAACAAGCATCCGTCGACATCAACGCTGAGATCTAGGGCGCATCTTCAGTCCACCACAGCGATTCTGGTGACCAACATGTCTCAATACTGGGGTTGATGTGTTGAATGTATGAGTAAATTTGATTACGAAATTTATCCACTGATGATGTTCATAGGACAGATTAGTACGTGGCACTCGGTTAGATGCCTCCAGAATTCGGGGGAGTTCCCACATGTGAGACGGTTAGTTGGATGCGCTACCTTTAACAAGTTACCACTGAGGTAGTTACCTGGACCTAACAAAATCATATTTTGTGCCGGCTGGAGAGACTGATGGAGGATTCTCTCTGCTAAGACCAGAGCCTCTCCAGAATGTGCTTACGTAATCTATCAGGGTTAGGTTGTAAAGTCTCATTACTGTTCTTCTTTGTATCCCCCCAATGCCAATAACGTTTCTAACGAGGAAGAGACACCAACCTCGGAAGCTTATCTAATGGCCAGCCTAAACTACTGAAACTGAACAAAACCGGATGTCGTGCAGTGTGCTTGTGTAACTCGCTTCTATTGAGCTGCAGTGTCTAAATAGAGAGCGTAGCATAGTTTTTTCAATGGCATATTAGTAGTAGTCAGAGTAAGTAATACGTACTGCTGTGATTAGCTTATTACTAGCTAAGTTCTGCCGAGCTTCTATCCTCACTGTGCGGTAACCGCAATCGGTAGTCTACTCCAATCTTACGTGTGCAACCCAAGTTCCGTTTCGTATCTAGTATTCCTACGGTAAATTTATTTCAATGTTTAACCTAAATGCATGCATGCGCTGCTATCGTTAGCAGGCACTACTGATATACCAAGACGAAAGTGCTCAAAGGAACTCATGCAGCTTACAGTCAGTTTTGATATGGCATGCTAAATAGTTTTCGCGAATATATCTGTCTACTGTCTACGCAGATTTGATGAATCTCAATCGCGGGCTCACGTTAACAACTTCACATCGGCGCCACTATGTGATCAAATTTGGCCAACTCAACACTTTTTGACGAGCATCAGTGCTGTAGTGAACATTGTGGTAATGACTTTGCGTGTCTGTTTGTGTGTGCAAAACCGAAAGTCACCTGTAGTGTGTTTCTTTCTAGTGAGGAGCGCAGCTACCGTTATCATTCAATCAAACCTTGATTCCGTCGAAATAACGCAGTTAGATAAAGTGGTGTTTGTAAGATGTAAATCGTTAAACAAAGTCAAGTTGGTGCCCTAAAATTGCGCAAATGCCAGACATGTACATAAGACAGTAAACCGCATTGTGCAAAGCAGATACATCAGCGACAAATTTAAACACTCCCTACTTTCAGTAACATTTTCATTTCCCCGTCAACACGAACGGTTCTTTGCAATAGGTTAATCAATTTAGATAAAAGCTATGAGCCAAGGTTTGATTCAGTAGGGTTTATAGATACCAAATTATGGGTAGATATGTGAAAACTAATTGCCACAATGTTATGCAAGTACCTCAGACTGCTAGTTAAAGTGCTTCCCTAAATTTAGATTGCCCTGTAGACATATGGTGTCTTGAGAACCGGATTTGCATCACCGCCCAAACAGTAGTGCAGTTAACGGTGTGCTTTGCTAGTGGTGCCTGGCGAATTTTTGTGTGACAGGCCATTCACTCTGTCAACGTTAGGACTGAGGAAGAGGTACATTTTATAATTCCAATAAGTGCAAGTGAGCACACAGAACAAAGCCGGTAAATTCCAGAGGTCTTGTTACAGTTGCTTACTACTTGAGAATACCAATTTACTGCACTGTAAGAGCAAGCTTAGTGACGAGCATGTTTAACTGGAAAATATGCTCGACGAATATTACGATCCGATTCCAGCGCAGTATGCAGTACTTCGGATTAGAACTCGGTATGTACCTTCAATGTAGCCACAAGAACTGCCCAATTGAAGCTGACCAGATTGTCGTGACTTAACTTTGGTGAGCAAAAAAACCATTTTCTTAGATAGACGGAAAATGTAGTAGCACTTATTCTGGGCCGAAACTGGTTCCCCGATCACATCAGTTCTACTCTGCTCGTTTCAACGAAGGGAAAAACCAGCGGAGAGGGGCCTGTTGTACAGAATTAATGCTGACATGAACCCCGCCAGTAGGAGGTGCGATTTCGCCGGAAGATTGGTGGCAGTCATTTTCTAAAGTATTGGTTGCATTTTCGTTCTCTTGAGGGAATGATTTCGCTCAGCCGAATGATAATCAGAATATTTACATTTGCGTTTGTACGCTGGAACAGTTCACATCGTCTATCATACGAGGAGTGGGCTGTAATTTTGTTGAACTAGCCGCCCTGCATTCTTGATCACAGCAGAAGCTTTTTAGGTTGCCTCTTTTACACAATTGCTATGGTGTATTGTCTGGAAGTCAACCTGACAGTTCCTCCAAAACGAGATCTGCAGGGTTTTAGTTTCATCTTACTACGGCCTCTCGCTAGAAGCATGCCCAGTGGATGTGATAAATCGCGCAGAGCGATTGGCAGGATCCCATCGTACTAATCTTTGCATAACTGCGATGTGGAGGATGGCCGTATAACCATGTTTTGGTTATCTTTAATACTTTTGTGAGAAATTGTAATGTGTACCGCGGACTCTTACTAGATCACCCGATACTAAATGGCACACAGGCACAAGCAGGCTTAACAAGTAAAAGTGGACAGAACTGGCCCAAATAGATCAAAGACAATGAGTAAACTGGAGACTGAATAAACAGAGGTTTTAACAAGTGAGTTAAGAGAATACATATAAATTACATCAGATATCGCTGACATTCTATTGGAGATGAAAATAACTAACCCTCGGATTAAGCAGCCTTCTCCAATACTGAACTAATTATGCAGGTGTATCGTACGACCTCTAGGTTGGCCTTTCTAATCAGTGAGCTGGAATGGTTTGATGTTTTAGCTTGCACTTCAATGAGACTTATATAACCATCGTAACAATTTCGTACAGAATCATTTGAAATAATGTTCAGCAAACAACCTTCGACATGACATTTTCGTCATCCGGAAAACGGTAGATTTTAACTTCATAAGCTGTGGCCAAATTTTGTATAAATTTATCGCACGGTATACTTACACAATATGTAGGAACTATAGTCACTTATACAAAAACCAAATTAAAAATATCACATGTCGCGGTCTTCATTCTGAGACGCATGCGTTGCACATTTACTGTTTGAGTTTCCTCACAAACATGTTACATATCTGAATCGACATTGCCTAATGTAGGATTCCCCATTTTAATATAGAATTGGAAATAGGAATATTTTCAAATTACTGTAATAGAACCTCGTAAACGATGTTGTCAGTGATGATGTAACAATTTGTGTATGTTACGATGGTACTGTCATACACAGTTTCAGCGTAGAGAATGTTCTTGTTATTGCAACCCCAGTTGTTACTATGCTTTCTACCGAAGTTCGAATTATCCGCGCATTAAACCTAGACTGTTTTATAAGTAATCACCATATAGAAATACCAAGTTTCCAGAAAATTTTAATCCTTTACGTTCTATGAAATCGAGCATATTGGTAGATGACTAGGTGAGCGCTTTTAAGCTACCGTGTTGTTTGTCAGCTGAATAGACTCGGCTGCGCACACATGAAACTTGAATTGAACCGCTAGCTGGCCGCATCTGTAGTGTGGACAGTGATTCTTCTGATCATACTTTAAGAACGGTCATTCACTTTAACCATACGTACGGTCTTAGCAACTTCTTCATTTGTCGTATCGCTCGATAGCAAGCTTCTTCGATTGTGGGATATTTGCTACTGTTTATATGACCACATTGGAGTCGGACAAAGGGGTAACCTGGCTGTCAGTATCCGCGCTTCGAAAGCCGACAATTTGCTGTGACTAAAGTTAGCAAATTTTCGCAAGCAATAGAAGTACAGATATGACATTCCAAGTCACCGACGGTGGACAGAAATACCGATAAGCATGGAAAAACCACTCTGAGGCATGAAGATTACACATACACTGTTGGATTTGGATGCCGAAGAAGATAAACAGTAGAGAGGATCACTTGTTCCTTAAGACTGTGACAGCGAATCTGTTTGCTGCTTGGCACACAGTGCAAAATTTACGCAAGTTTACAGCATCTACACATGTATGGTATGGTGAGTTGATGGCATTTGCTCGGTAAGAGGTTAGCCGAAAGTCTCAAAGTACAACAATCGTTGTTCATCACGTCTAAGCGTTCACATATCTAACCTCCAATCGAAAGAATCCGAGGGTCATTATGACCGCAAGTTAATGGAATAGCAAGCTTTACTGGCCCCAGTAGTCTAAAGGATTTCAGATTGCTTGATGATGTAATTTCTTCAACTCTGTCGATGAAATACGCCACACCATATCAACAAGAGTTGGTAGTGTGGTGAGCAGGCGTAATGACAACACAAGCCATTAAAACTAATGTCAATTGTCCCTGCTATTGCACGCAGGTATTTCCAAGGTTAACACACTTGCCGTTTGGATTCTACTCTGATGGTTTAAGGGGTCGCAGAAGCATGTATTCTGACTTTCGGTGGAATTACTCAAAGGATCCAGGACATATAGTCAATGCATGTAGAAGGTGGATCAGGCACAAGAGAAATCGAGCGTAACACAACCGATAGAATTCGGCCCAACGGGTTGGGAAATTATGAAACAAACGGATAGCGTCTGATAGAGGTGCACGCGAAGTTTAAGTATAAATGATTTTGTGTAGTTGGCTAGAATTCTGATCTAATAGCACGATCGCAAAATGCACAGTAGATAGGTGGATAAACAATGTCTTGCCTAGGTCACTTTCGAAAGTTTTGTGATCACGCTGGAATTAATAAACTGCTTTTCAAATATATTTCGTGGCGATGAAGGGTGAGATAACAGAGCTGAATACCAGGGGCGGATATTCCATGACTTAATATTTGAAGAGTACCTGTAAATTTTCGGATGGCCTATAATTACTTTGCAAGACAATCATGGTTATTGAATTTCAGAGCGGTGGGCATTAAACAACGCTTCGTCGAACTACAAATAAGTGCACCAGGACAGCTGTTAATGTGGCATACTGCCTTGTCAGTATTAAACGATGGTACCAAGATTCAGTTAAGTCCAGGATTGATTCAGAAACACAACACGTCCTCATGTAAAGTCAGCCGCTCCCGCGGCATTTCGAACTTTTCAACAACAGGTGAATCTTATGTACATTAAAGTCGCACGGGGTTGTCCAAGTAAAATGTGTCTACAGAGGGACCTTGGGACTCACTTCCATCAGTTCCTATGACAAAGCATTAGGTATTCATTCACTAACGAGTATCTCATCTGAAGATTCTGTTTTACAGAACAAAACATTGAGTTTTTAACAGCTGTTATTCTTGGCTGCACCAAATACATGAATGGTATGTCGAAGCAGTTAAACATTAACAGCTTTATCTCAGCTCACTGTTAACGTGTTCTAGTTCGTCTTTCGATCCATCGCGCTTGTCTGACTTGTTCGATGAACTACACGTGGAATCAACCATGAATTCCAACGGTTATCTTCGTGCATCTATCGAGTGGCACAAGCAAGACCACGATACATTAAGGGCAACAACTGCGTCTAGACGGAGTGCCATTATACAGTTGGCCTACAAAAGTGAGGGTGTGATGGAAATTAGTCAGTCAGCAGAACATTTCACGCTATATTCGTCATGATGTGTTATTCCTTCATCCAGATACCAATCCTTCTAGTATAAATGCTGTTACCCCCGTAAATCAGTTCTCACCAGTTTAAACGTGCGTGCCAGGCCACCGAGGTAGGCTGAAAGAAACAGCAGTGGAACATTTGTGCAACCTAGTCTAAACCCACTTAGGTCGACTGTGAGATTAAACTGATCCCATCAACTTGTTTTGTGGAAAGAGCGCAACAAAAGCGGTAAACATTGTCGACCACAGGTGACTAGTTGACCAAGGAGGAGTGGGTAATCGTGGCTAACGTATTTAAAGTGATTTACGTAACGATTGCTTGATGAATTCAGCTGACTGAAATTGTTGCTGGTCCCGGGCGGCGGCCACTCTCCTGTTAACAGAGTGGCAGAATCATCACTCTGAAGCTGATAAATTATATAATCAAGTTCACAATCTTTGCTTTGTGTGATCTCTTATTGTCACCTCGAGAACCATGTTTGAATGTGTTATATCAACGCGAAAATCGCAGTTAGCACCTGATAAGTTGAAACGAAATTCAGTAAGAAGTAAATCGCACACTGTTATAGGTGTCCTAAAGCCTATTAAGGTGAACAACTCTTTTCAACGGATAACAGTGAATCCTGCGGTACCCTATGGGTTAAATGAATCATCCATACCGTTGACATACCTTCGGCAGTTGACTGACGTTCAGTAGTAAAGTACAGGGATTATAAAAATAGGACAGTAAAACATACAATGTAAACTGCTATTCAAGGGAGTAGAACAACTTCCCTATGACATTTAATACCCACACTTTTGTAACAACTTTCTGGTTTCCATTGTGGCCAAGTTTTGCGGGAAAGGATCGAACCGTCAAGAGGCCAAGGAATTTCGGAGAGTTCATCCCCTACAACTGCAAAAGCAGTTAGCGCAGCCCTTCCCTTATTTGCCTAGCTTTGCTACCTACCTGTATTCAAGAGAAAAGTTTAGACAAGAGCACGGTTTTTGTAATTACTGGGCCGTTTGAGGCAGATCACACAATACGAAGTAAGTCGACCTAAACCCGTTGGCTCAACAACACTGGTTTCGGAACGATGTCAACATGAGCGGTTGACCAAGTGTCACGTATGCAAGTGGCCATGAAGAAATCACATACAGTTAAGTACAGAGGAAGCGTATTAGATTGCTGACTAAAGTGAAGGTGCGAAGAAGAGTGTGTGCATGGGCGAACTTTCAAAGAACAGCGACATTTTAGTGTGGTGGGATAAAACGGGAAGTCTGTGCACAGTGAGACATCGGATTCTGGCAAGTTTGATAAGGTCCCGTAAGTACGGCTTGCTTGATGCTTTACTAAAGTGTTGTTGAGCTAGTTAATGAAAAGATGCTTAAAAACTTGATAAGATTAGTGTTACATTCCAATAGGGTTCTTCTATAGACACCGTTGTTAGTCTTTTATTCAAGGTACCAGAGACGCCCTAATGTCACGGTCATCGGTTTCCCTCTCTTTGGTTAGCGGTGCACGAAATACTTGCATATAATCCACAGACTCAAGCCAGAGGCATTCTGGTTAGTCGATCCTATCTTGTCACTACTCGCAAGCTGCATTGTTCAGAATAGTATGTCAACTAACCAGCGCGTGAAAGTAAACCTATACTTGACAGTGGGACAGGCATAGGTCCGTCCGAGAACACATTGGTAGAATGGCAAATGAAGCACACACCTGGTTGACTTTATCAAGCAACGATTTCACGGGTAAATAATATTCAGGACAGTGGAACACACATTTTAAATGGAACGACGATGTGGCAAACTGAAAATTGCTATCTGAGACTTAGAACTTTGGATACACTAACTTGATATCCCTACACAACTCATGACCGGTGCCAGGAAACGACAACACGTGGTTTAACCACTGGACATCCTGTGAAGTTCCATAAATCTTCCATTAATACCCAAATCTCTTTCATTTGAGAGAGCACTTTCTAATACTCCTCTGTTTATATAATGTTGATACGATCGCGACAACACATTCCCTTAGAGAACTACCACGGTTCGTTCTTTGTTCGTCCAGATCCAATGACGTCAGTTCTCTGCTTCCCGCTTATCGCTAAAGCTACACACTACTGTCGAGTTCAGTCGAAAAGGGAATCCGAATCCAGCGCTTTGATTTGAAAGGAGTTGGCTGAAAAGTCTATGTGAATTCGAAAGTTGCAACCAATTGTGAATTATGTTTAAGTTCTACTGTCAACTGAAGCCCCCCCACCATTTATGGGTAATTCGAACGTCGATGAGACATTTGTCAACGGCCAGTTGTTGATAATGTGCCACAGCAGCAAAACACATGGAGGTGACGTGACCGGTACCGAACATACATCCCCATGTTTGGCAGCCTAGACAGTTTTCGAGGACGAGTAGACAAATCGCTAACGGAGCCCTTTTCGGTTAAGTTTTCAGACTCTTAATCTCGTTATACAATTCGGAATTGTGCTCTTTTTGCGACGTCTAAATTTGTAGCATACAGGACAAATAACGTGCGCCATAAGCGGTAGGTTGTTTTACATGCTGATGGTGTTACGTATAAATCGGGATCGACTTCACTCGGAGAGTGTTGACGATGTACCTATTGCTTGAATGTTAATTATGGATTTGTAGTTGTACTCAGATGGCACGCGGTGAAAGCTTTCACCACGAAACTCGAGTTTATATCGGGATAATCCCTGTAGGTCGCGTAAAATGCTACATGTATCACATCCTTTGTAGCCAGCGTTCGTCAACGGTATATCGCCTAGCGCTTTTAAGTCGAGTTCCTTACAAATCGAACAATTTAGGAAATGCAAAACTTCCTGCATAGGAAGACGTGCTCATAACTAATCACCGTATCCCCTTAAACCAAACAAAATGGCACAAAGGGCAGCGCAACCAACCCACTTAAATATAGCAGTTGGGAGGTAAGAGAAGCATGGTGCACATCTGCTTGGGCAAAGAGGAGAATGACACAGAACCGTTGACACTAGCTGCGTTAAGAAAAGTGTGAACATAATTGATACAAGTCAGTCGTTTATATTTGTTGTCACGCACAAATAAGTTTGAAAAACAAAACAATATTATATGTATATTCATAGATATGACAAATG
Organism: Paragonimus heterotremus; assembly: GCA_013368495.1. Lineage (NCBI taxonomy): Eukaryota > Metazoa > Platyhelminthes > Trematoda > Plagiorchiida > Troglotrematidae > Paragonimus > Paragonimus heterotremus. Next base: position 13,211 of record LUCH01000598.1, on the reverse strand, counting down.
CAATAAACCTGGCTTCGAGACATAAGGCGCAGCCGCTGATGGCGCTCAATGCGAATTGGACTGGCGCGGATGAATTCAGCTGCCTAGCAAGTACCTCATTCGGTGTGCACAAAAGTAACCGACTCATTCGAAGCGTCCAACATCTGGGCGTGTGTGTGCGACGGTACACAGCGGTAACCAGGTGAATTTCCGCGTTCGTACCAGAACATGTATAGAAAACACAGGATAGGGATGTGAGCGCTGTCATTGGCAGCCTTGTAGCTCCACACGGTTAGGATCCCATATTATCCCGTTGAGATCAGTAGCACACATATGAACGTGAAATTCAAGTTACACGATGCACTCTACACACTAGGAACACTATGAAAGACGTTCTGAAGAGAGGCAACCACGATATCGAGGGCAGTAGAAATGCAAAATAGAAAACAAACAAACGAAATGGTCGTTCGAATCATAGTTCAGTGGTCTGTCGCATTAAGTCAAAGCAAAAAACCAGATGAGTAGAGGATAAAAATTAAATTGAATAAAGGTAAAAAATTACAAGGAAACGGAAGAAATAGACAGCCAATAGACAATTCAGCTGTGATGGACATATACAAAATTATCTGAGAAAAGCAGTGAATGAATGGATGCACACGCATACACACAAACAGATCGATTGTCGTCATTCCGCGGCGCATAATTTGAAAAGTTCTAAATGAAACAGTAGAAAACTGTACAGTGAAATGCATCTTCAAGCATAACAACAAAATAACACAGGTTGCCATATCGGGGGACTGTGGTCAGGTGATGGTGCCGACGAACAGACCACCGATAATGAAGACTATTGTGTGTGATCACGTCGTGATTCGAACTCTCGGTAATCGCAGGGTTTGAACCCCGCATACAAAGGGCGATGGGAAGGATGGGACTCGTGTGATGCAACCGGGGGATCACAACCTTCACATAGTTGTTCAGGTTGAGAACAAATCAACCTGCATGATGTAGTTGTTGGGAACAGCACCGATCTTGACAGAAAGGGGGTCCGCCCTGTGTGTTCATGATATGGAAGGTTCGAACTCGGATTCATTACGATAGTCGACGCGGAAGTATGGGAAACATCGCGAGAATGGCTCATGGCTGGAATGTAGCTATGAGTCCGTACTGGATTCGAATGTTCTGGCATGATAACACAATCTGATTGAGATGCCGCACAAGCTTCATCTAAATCAGACGGTTCACAATCCACATCCTGGACCACACTGGAGTACGAAGGTGGTGGGGAAATATTTTTCCCCCGCCAGTTACTACTGGAGTGTCTGGATGTTGAGCTTGAATGTTGCACATTATCTATCGATGTCAAGATCGTACTAGCGGGATCGGGATATGACAATGAGTCATTTGAGTGTACTGAGACTATGTTTGGATTGTTAGAGCTTTGTGCAGATTTCAAAGAGAGTAATGATTCACAAAGTTGTCGATAGAAACTGGTCGCAGGATTGTCTAAATTCAAAAGCTTAGTCAGTTCGAGCAGATCGACTGGTCGGTTTGTTTGGAGATCTTTCGAGCGAGAATCATTTCCAACCAAAGATGTAATTTCGGTTGGAATTGAACCGTCTGAGTGAGAAACCTGTGTAGGAACTGATGCAGATGGAGCTAGCCGATTAAGGCTCACAGTAGAGCTTGAGTGAGATGGCTCTTCAGATATAGTGCTCAGGCTGGCCGGTCGAGAGCGGACAGAGGTAGCTGCGGCGGCCACAGCAACCACAACCGCCGCAGCTGCTGCCTCCGGAGATTGTTGACAATCCACTGGCAATTCACGAAGATGCCGGTTGCACAAGTCATACAATTGTGAATGTGTGTAATCTGTCAGCCACTTTCTGGAAATGCCAGATAAATCAGGGACAGAGGAAACAGAGGCAACAGGTGCCGATGTGGGGGTAGAGAATGTAGCGTAAACCGATGGGGTTGAGGAAACCAAGATCCGTGATGGCACTGATGAGGTTTTCGTCGTAAGGTCCGGTTGAACCTGACTAGAGTTAATCGAGGATACACAGAACTGTGCCTGAGACGAACAGTGAGAAGTGGTGGTGATCGGAGAGGAATCTGATCCATACGTAGCTGTTATGCTCCTCTGAGATGATGAAATGTCGACTGATACTACATTTGGATTGTCGCTTGGGGCCGAATGAACTACGGGGTGTGCCGCAGCGGAAGCTAGCCGGTCTACACGTGGAAGTGAGTACCGCGATTGCGACGGTTTGGGACAAGACTTAGGGGGCGTGAAATACTGCAACATAAAAAAATAAGGGCTATATGGATGGAAACAGGTACACAAATAGGAAGCAACGTTCGTTAAATCGATTATCAAAAAGTGGGCGATACAAAAAAGTTCGTCGAGACTTTGAAAATTTTGCATGCTAGATACAGCAGAACGAAGTTTAGTCCTACACCAACTGAAGACGTTTCAACGTTTAGCGCCCTAGCTGTTTAGGGCCTTGCCACTAACTTCACTTCGCTGGTCCTCCTAAAACGATACTAGGTACATGAAGGTGCGTTGTTATAGAAAACCGGCGTCAATCGGGGTAAACAGCAGAATACATTTCGCTTACAGACAGCAATAATTGCGTGGTTACCTCGAATTAATCATTCGTTTGTGAAACCGGTCCTCTGACCTATCTGTTAACGACCGTCAGCATCTACCACAGTAAAATACAAGATAGCTGATGACGCAACTCGAGTATATGCTGAACCAAGGCTGGCTGGCCAAATGAAAGCTCGATGAAATTTTATGAATGTAATCTGGAAAATATCAGTAGCCGTTTATGACAGAATTATTGTTTCCGTGAGCGTTCACTCTCGCTTTCGCAATCCGCCGATAAAGCCAGACGGGTCAATGAAGAGCTGTTGAGAATTATCAAGCAGCGACAGACAGGTTTTGAATAGACGGAAATTTACAACAAACATGAAATAAGAGATGACAACCCAAAACAAATACTGATGTGAAGACGGTACGTTGTGACGAGAAAGCACGCCGACAGGCAGCAAGCCCTAAAAACAGTGCAGTGTATATGGATGCCCTAGAAACTATCCTAATAAGTCCTGTTAAAGATGGACGACCAAGAATGTGTGTAAAAGATGAATGACGTTCTCGAGGCTTCAGTCAAATTAAAACCGAACGTGCTATCAGTAAAAAGACGGATATAATGTATCCTTAAAATTTGGTTACACGATTTCATCACTGAGAAGCAACAGCACAAAACCAGTATAAACATCGGGATGATAACCGTACAAGTTAACCAAAGCTGTGTGCGTATATGTGTGGTCTAAGTAATACTGACATAGTTGGACGATTGAAATCGGCGACGCCATCCAGGCTCAGCACACACACACACACACGCTTCTGGAACTACAAGCGAAACCAAGAGCGGTTGCCGAATTAGGCAACAAAATTAGACGAACACACATCAACGAAACTGTGAAAATGTACCGGGCCAGTCGGGTTTCGAAGTCATCCAAATTAGTGCCCTGTGTGAGTTGGTGGTATACGTAGACTCCAGGAACAGGCCTCACACTATAGCAGGAAAAGTATAACTCAAAGAAGGGCTACTGAAAATTACTAACAGACTCATCGTTTGAGTCGAATACTGAGATATCAATCAGAGGACAAAATTACAAGGTCGGACTGGCATAAGCCTGAGAGCTCAGTTATTCAACCATGATGTTAATTCTTATAAGAACCCGAACAACTGTCACACGCGACGCAAACGAGTGGTATTTTGAAGTGAGGGTCACTAGACCTGAATTGACTAATTGTACGCAGAATTACATGTATAAACCGCCCTGTTAGAGCGACCTCTCCCCAAAACATATGTTCGAGAATCAATACTTTATATGAATAGCCATTGCCTGTCACTATTACCTTATGCCGGATACTACACGATTTCTCCATCGCCAAACCGATGACCACAAAATGGTGCTCGGAAGTTCCGAAGATTGGTATTTTCAGTCCCAACACCTACTGAAAAGGAAGTCTGGGTTCTCTACACAAGAAACTCAAATTTAAGCCGAATAATTTAAATAATACATCAAGCCACCTTTGTTCGTTACATTGGTAATAAATTCTGTGTATCGACTGATACTGAAGAGGGCATGTGAGTTTTGAGGTGACCATCGAGTTCCGGTGGCAAGCAGGCAGTTCACAACGGACAGAGGTGGATGTTAAAGAAAAACAGTTAACAGAATCCCCAGTTTGTCTGATTGAGCGATCTCGTTTAATTGCCTTAGTATAAACGAGGTTGCTGTATACTCGAATCGACCACAGCCTCCAACTAAATTAAGTCGTTAACAGGTTTTAGTTAGCTTGATAACACATAGGCTTGTATATGCCACGAAAACTGGAGTGTATGCCGAGTCCGGATTTCATCACTTAATGCCCTTGTTTCAGTGAGCCTAAGCTTTACATAAAAAAAACAACGCATATGCAGGTGTAAGTTCGGGAACTGGTCTGGAGTTAACGGGCTACTCAACTAACACAGTCATTACGCAACAATCAGAAATGCGATTAATGGCTGTCGAACGGCTTGTCACATCAATCGCATGCAATTAGCGCACGACCTGATCAAGTGATTTGCCTATGTAGGACGAAACCACGGGTATCAAATTGTCATTAAAGTTCTGTCTCGTTCGGGAAACAAAATTCCCTCGATGGAACGGAGTAGGGCAGAAATATACACTGGAATACATGACCATTGCATCATGTCTCCCAACTAGAAATAACTCATTGGGATCGATAACGGCTATTACATGATGACATGTTTCCATCGCAGTCATGCTTAATGACCACGTTTGAGCGGTCTAACAATATTCTCCATTCAACACTAACTGATGAAAATGCCGAAAACGTTACATTCGGATAAAAGTGAGCAAGGTGAGGTTACTACAGATGCCCCCAAAACAATCAAAGAGATTTGCATGCAACTGGTTAAAAACATAAAACGCGGAATGGTGTGAAAAATCAAACTGCCTTACTTGTTGAATCGGATAGGTGAGGTGGCATAGAGTCGGAATGAAACAGATTGCGTTGAATAGACAGGCCAGGCTGACCAAGAGTATCAGGGCAAAAAAGTAACTGGAAAGAAAAGTCGGTGATAGCCTCATCAAAATGGATAACAGACTGAAAAAATGAATGGAGATAGGTATATATTCAACAAAAATATTGCGCGGATGAGATGGTAACTGTACGGGTGCTCAGATGAGAAAGAAGTCAACCTGCTAATGATTTGAGTAAACGAAGTTTAGTCTGACTGTATCAAGAGGGGAGAGGACCTAGTTCGTATAAGATTGAACGTTAAGTATGGGTAATGTCACATGCTGATTAAGCGTTATGATTACTGGCGGCTCTCTCTCTCTCTCTCAAATCTGTCAGACGGCGTCTAATGACAAGACGGATGGACTGCACGTAGATAGACGAAGACTGAAACAGCATGGGATGTCAGTGTTGACGACTATTGGGTAACGAACGACAGTGAATATACAACTTTTCCACAATCATTCAGTTAAGTGAACGGAGTGGGACGATGTTGACAAACGAGTGAACAAACACTTACGCGTGCATGCGTAAACGTACTTGGCAATGAACTGCACACGAGCTGCAGCGAGCAGTACCAGAGCCAGAATTAAACATACAGTAGAATGGAGAACTGGAGTCAAGTGGTTACTCAATGTGCTCGCCAACTGCATGCGCACGTGATTGTTGAACTGAAAAGCGCAACCTCGACGTGGTCGTGTTCCGAACGCAGTACGCTGGTCGAGTAAACGATTTGTAGTTACGGGATGGTGGCTAGTGGAATCGGTGGCTTTATGAACTACGCAGTATGAGCATGGCCCTCTCGTAGAATACGAACAGAATGGGGCATGTGAAAACTTCTTGGTACCAAGATCAATCCGATGGGATGTGAAGTGCGGTGTGGGCCACGAGCCGAGAATACTAACCGCAGATCTGGCGCCAAAACCGGCTGAGAACAGCAGAAGCATCGCAGAAATGGGATTTAAGTCTAAATGCAACAACGCCAGGCCACAAACAGCGGCGGATAAGCCACCAGCTGCACCGACAACCACGAGTAGGACCACGATGACGGGGGACGAGAAGAGCAGGAGTGCGGCCGACAACAGGATCGCGAAGAAAAGGCCCAAAGCGATCGCAGTTTCACGGATTAAATAGAGATAATGCTCCGCGAAGGTGAAGGGCGAACCAATGGGAAAGACTGGCACACCTTGAGCTGTTGCACTGTCCGTTAGGAGACGTACATTCTGGAAAATGGGGCCACCAGAACAACAGATGGATGATGGGAGCATGCCAGAATGATATAACAAAATAGACCAAATAATGACTTGGCCAGTGAGAATCTGATGAACTGACAATCTCGACGAGGGAGTTAGAGCAATAAATACTTAAACTATGCATAGCGACAAGTTAGGGAAATATCTAATCAACGGATAGGTCTGACTCATTTCGGCCACTCGCGACAATCGCAGAACGCGTGCGCAACATTTCTCACCATTCATAATTATTGCTGCGCTCAAGATGTGACCTAAACGGTTCGGTTTCACATGCACTTGTTATCATTTTAAGGATGCAGAACGAACTAGTGAGTAACAGAATATGCAAAATATCGCTGAAAAACGGGCTATCGATCGGCTCAAAAGTTTATGGAAGTCTGTATGAAGCGTGTGAGTGCATTGTGCCGGAGAGTAAGACCGATTCAAACGAGGCTGGTTGCTCACCTGAACCAAATTGAGCTGCACCTGCATCCCCTGAATAGCAACAGCGTAGAAATTGGTTTGCACAAACTCGATGGGATCGGCTGGAGGTAACATATGCAAATCGTTTGGACGACCGGGGCGTCCTGAGTGGGGTGCAATGAGAATCGGTCCGGGTTCTGGGTGGATTACACAGGCTAGGGAGGAGAAATTCAGCGCATCATATGTCTTCCAGACCCGCAGTAGAGCGTAGAATGCTGGCGGATCCACGATACCTCCATGTACGAGGCGACCGGTGTTAATCTGAAATAAGATGACATAGATTCGGCTCTCTAGATGCCCAACAGTCGTGCATATAGGAATACACGGATAACAGTAATAAGAGGCGCGCGTATCGCTAATTGGACGCACGCGCGGTTTCCGCTGTGAACAGACCATAATTCAAGTGCGCGTGAACTCGAAAGAGAATGTGCTCACCAATTCTAATATTCGAGAGAAACAAAGACGTTACGACAAAGAGCGAGAACTCCAACTGAAGTTGGCGGGTTCAAACCTTGGTAAATATGGTCAGGATTGGTTCAACCAAAGAAAAAGCATACCGATCAGATGAATGGCGGCGGAACCTAACAGATTGAATGAGCACATTTTAATAAGTTTTCATTCTGATAACGTCTAAAAATGATTCCATCAACGTAAGTAGAGTCTACACATTCAAGCCATTCGATGAGAATGCATTAACTTTAGGATAAGTCCGAACAGAGAGTTATTGGGAAGTCAATTAACGTTTTGCACACAATAACTAACCTCACAATGTGGCTCGGGGAAATGTGTTCATTTCATTTTTACTCAATGATCTGGCATTCGCCCGTTTCCCGAACCAACACCCGGTCTTATTACATAACTACCTAAGAGTCCCATGACTGATTCCAGTACAGGTCGTCAATCTCTGCTCATCACCCATAAGTGACTCACAGAGCGGGGATAGATAGCTAAACCACCCAACGTATCGGTACAAATCTAACCAAAAAATAAACTTGCATTTATTTCAGAAATTACCGGAAACATAGATTAGGCAATAAGTGGATAAATCGGCCAAACTTTGGCAAAAGTTTCTGTGTTGGACGGGAATGGATCCAGCCATTAAAAAGTTTAAAATCGTCGTTGTACTTTTAAAGAATTGTGTCCGGTTCAAGTGTCCCATAGATCATAACATTAGTTGGATATAGCGATACATCGCTTCTACAAAAAGAACAACTTACCCGACTAAGTTCAGGACCTCGATCTGTTTGCACAATTAAGCGCAGACCAAGCACGCCCAATTCACTTGCGTTCGGGCTCCAATGACCGGTCGGAGATATGAGACCCAAGCTCCGATCGGTATCAAAAGCGTTCTGAACCATTTGAAGCCAATCGCGCATCGCTTCCAACCAAAATCGATGCCCTGCTAACACCACACCAGGAAGTTTCGTTAGGCGTGTATACAGATGTAACAATTGACGCTGTTGCATTGGAAAATCGATACCCCGACCAACGGTTGCAAAACTGGTTCTCATTCGCGTTTCGGTTTTGAGAGCGACTGAAGCAGGTGAGTTCGCAGTATCAGCAGGGACCCCAGATCTTATGATTCCGTTCAGAGAGGATGCCGAACGAGAGCCAGGAAGATCGGTTCCACGGGCGATTACCTGAAAATTATGCAAACCGAAATACTGCTCGGAATAGCGTACAAATCCGTGCTCCACGGCATCCACCGGCGCTAAACTGGACCAATCAAGCCCCAGTTTCAAACGAGAGCGCGTCAGCACACCAGCGACTACGAACAAACCAATACCCAGAACGCAGACCAGCAGTTGAACAATCCAATGAAAAGTGAGCAAGAGAGCTAGACGTCGTGCGAAACGAACCAGGAATGGTGCGGTCGGGCGAGAATGTTCAAACTGACGTTCAGGGACGACCAATTGAGCGTACTGTTCGACTGGTACATGCTGATCGTGACATCGTAGATGATATCCACATGAACTTGGATGCAACGAGGGCCGGGTAGGCTGGAGATAGCAGTCAGAAAGGGTATGTGGTAAAATACCGGTCAAATAAACGCAAGACTGCTGATTAGAGTATGTACGCAATAAAGGTTAGAAAGAATAGACTTAGATTATGTACATAAAACTTACTTTCAGAACTTCAGCATCAGATCGACGTTGTACACGCCGGCAATGATGGTCATCATCCACGCGGATTACGGGATCTCGCTTAGATCCAGTGACTGTGACAGTCGTGCGAAGTGTGTGACATGGCAGGTTTACAACATCGTTTGGTAGTGAGTGGCACATTGGGGATGTACTGGAACCAGCACCCTCAGTCACATGGCTTACAACATTGACATGAATGGAAGAGCAAGCACATGAATCCATTTCAGCAGTACAACTATGCGAGCGTGTCACACCTGGACAGGTCGTGCGAGATGACGTGGTGCGAAGCGGTGGTTGAGGCAAACACGTGTGTTGCGCTGGCCGATCAGACGATGCACTCGGAACCGGGCCAGCAGAATGAGAATGAGAATGATGACGGACAGTGACGGCGCCCATACGCGGTTGCTGCAGGCAACAAAGCACATCGAGACGTCGTTCGGTACGACGGGTGCCATCCAGTTTTAGTAGCGCAGGAAAGAAAAATATCAAACTGGCCGATTGAACAAGCACAAGCGTACCAGCCTGATAGAAACGAAGGGGTGGATGAATGAATAATTCAACTGAAACATGGACCAGAAACTGACAGTATTCAGCAGGCTGCACACGAAAGACGGTGTGACCGACTGATGTTGTGCACAAAACAAGCGGACACTAAACCACGAGAGTGTCATGAAAAATAAACCAATATGTGTAAAGAGTCAGTCCGTGATACAAATCACTCATATATAGCTGGCGCCACCGGTCAAGTCAACTAACAAGTCGCAAAACAAGTGAGACAACAAGCGCAAATCCTTGCTAAAAATTACTCCGACACGCTTTAGAAGCTGGTCATTTGCTATGTTCAATGTGTGCTAGACCGTCACAGAGTTTATGTGAGCCTCTAAACTTTATACCAGTTATACATAAAAGGCAAACAATTGCCGTTTCAAGACATAATCTATCTGAACAGACAAACGGTCACGTGAAACCTGATCACAACGGCGCATCTCCGTCTTGTTTAAGCAGTGATCCCAACAAACAAAAGCGTAGAGGAAGCGACGATTGAGGATGGTGGATGCTTCTGGCCAGTAGGCTGACGCTAAACAGTAACCATAGAATTCGTAGGTCATAAAAGTGGATGTAAGTACGGGTGTTATTGTGATAAACCAGAAAAAGTATAGAAATGTAGGCGGAAGAAAAACTAAGAAATCTGCTGATGAGTGTCAAACGTCAGCGCCATAGTGGTTAGGTAACAATGAAGCTGATAAATAAAATTAACGGCTTGCCGGGGAAAGGCTTGTTTGAAATCGGTCGAAACCTGACGAGGTGAGTGGAACAGATGAGGCAGTCAAAAAAGCAGTATCATACTACACGAACCGAAATTACACGCACTACCCAGATGTTACTACCGCTTTAAGCGGAATTTTACTAGTCTGATGTACACAGAAAGCGTCCATACAGAGAAAATGGCGGTGGATTCGCGCGCGTGTCAGTATGCGCGTGGTGAGTATAATGAGACAGATGTGAAACAGAGAAACACAGTGCGGTGGGTAAGGTAAGACATGATGGCTTCAAGTAGAGGGGTAGACAAACGTACAGACGGGCACAAGAATACCCCAGAAGTATAGAAAACGCGTTTGGTGGTCTATGTGCCACACGGATGATAACTAAAGCCAGAGTACACTAGACATGGGATGCCAAGAGACCACACACGCTGGTGCACAGCGACGCGCGCAGGCCCACCCCGAAAGCCACCTCCTCCTCATGCGCTAGTCACAGGCCAGCGCGTTCGACAACGACGTACATAAGTATGAACACGAATGTACCGTCCATCTGGGTTGGTGCGGTCGTCGCATACACTACGCGCCGCTGTCACAGTTAGCCACTAAGTCCGCAGCCATGTGGGTGGTCGAACGTCGACCACGTGGTCGACAGGCGGTTCTTTTTGTTCATTCGTCATCCTAACACAAGCCGTAAACAAAACACGAACAGATCATCCCGAGTGTAAACATGTAAACCAGCCACAGGCATTCTTGTGAACATTCTGAAAGGATAGAGAAAGCGAGGGAACATGAGAGTGAGGGACTCACCTGCAGACAAAATTGGCGCATCAGCGGAATCGGAATGTACGAGGCAGAAAAAAAAGCTCCGGAAAGTGCGATTGTCCCAAACAGCAAGCCTGGACCGTGCTCGGCTAGTACAGGGACCTGACGAGACAAGGCCGACGAGGACCTCGTGCAAATCGACGATGCTGTGGATGATGACGCACAGGTGGCAATGGACGAATTCGATGCCCAGGGGCCCTGAATAGAAAAATAAAGTACTTCAGCGTAGTTGTACTTATACGTCAAGCGCATATGACCGGAGGTCGGAATTTGGAAGAATGGTTAATTATTCGAGAAGCTTATAGCACGAAAATCTCCCGCTTGAATACCACTCAAGAATGAACAAAATTCGGGCTTTTAGTATACACATGGGAATGATGCCTGCTATCATGTGCGGCACAGCGGCCTATTTGTTGACCAGATGGTTTCATACCAAGGGCAAATAAGAGTACCAGCTTCCGAATCTGAGAAGTTCAACCGGAAGACCAGTGCTGCTATCACTACGCTTTCGGGGAAGCGAGTAAATTAATTTGTCAGCTAGGTTGCGTTCGTAGCTTTGACACGATAAAGTGCTTGTTGTCATACTAAGCCACACGCGGCTTGAGTACACTGTTGATTTGTCTAAGTCTAAACAGGAGCCGTCGCAGTAGCTGGGGCTGAAACCGGTAATCGTGTCCGACATTCGTATTACTAGACAAGAAAGGGACACACAATGGAGAGACGGTTTGAATTTTGCACATACACACAAATGTTGTAGAATTAGAAAGTGTGAATCAATTTCGAAACGCCCGCTTGCTGACGGGGATATGCAGCACAATAAACATACCAATGAAGTATGTATTTACAAGGAAGCAAGGTCACGGATGATTAATCCAACATACAATTAATTTTGGCTGTGTACATGACGTCGCGACCGCTCCTCGACCCAAAATACTACAGCCCCAAACACTGTACCACGGATACTTTTAAAGGGCGAGTGTGAATCTCACATGGGCAGAGCATAGCATTTCTTTTTGCCAAATCAGTATCTTACGTCAGTTGACATGGGCATTGGCAAAGGGTACTCTGTGTGGCAAACAACCAGTTGGCATCCTTAGAATACGTGCAACAACCGCTTATGTCTGTGCATCTTCAGTGACTGATCATAGACATCGACGATCAAGTATGCGAAAGCAAGTCCTATACACCAGGTAGCAGCGTTTAGCAATCGAAGATTAATATCACCCTAGCAGGTACTTTCCACACAGGATCCCTGAACTTTAGAGAGACGTCTCTAAGTCGTCAGATGTTGCCTAAGATAGCAAACACCGTCCTAGCCCTAGAAATACAGACCTTAGTTCCATATCCTAAGGCTCTATTTCTGCTGCAGCAGCTTCCTAAGTACTTTGATGTATAGGTCGGGCTACAAAAAGAGATTATAGCTGTTACGCTACAAGATGCTTGCTGTCATGTGGTGTACAAAATCAGATGAGGCTGGATATTGTCAGGTGACCTAAATCTAAATAGTACTCTCTGTAAGCGAGCTCGAGTCCTCAACCATGTGAATGGTAGACGAGAACCGTTACTACGGTGTTAACAATGTGTTAGATAGTGACCACCTGCGGTTCAGTTCACAGTTGAACAAGGACTCATCTAAGTAGGTTCGTCAGTAAGCATAGCAAAACAACTGGGTAACTGCTTTAAAAGCGGGCTAAAAGATATCGGTATACCGCGTGGAAAACTGGAATTAAAAGTCAAACGTTCCATTCAAGCGGATAAACCTAGACAATAGTTGGCCAGAGTAAGACGGTGATTAGGATGCCATTTATAGGCGAAAAATATGAAAAGTGAAGAAGGAAATAGACAAAGAAAGATTACCACTGAAAGAAACGACCAACCATCAAGTAGGCCGTAACAACTGGGATGATCACATTAGCAACATGGCTGCTTACCAGCTTACACTTAGAACAATACTGGGTATCCTATAAATCAGTCAGATAAAACAAATACACAAGCTTCTTATGGCTGGGTCACGTCCTCCGCTTGTTAGCTGAACACTTATCGCACTCAGCTTCAGTTACTGAGATATGGAGATCTTGACTATCCCGTTGGTAGTTGTTTCTTGGACGACTAGGATCCTCGTGATCATTTGTTGTATGACAGGCAGTTTCGGTGTGAGTGGTATACTACTCATGAGTAGTATGTTACCCACAGGCAGCAT